>PRKT01002587.1:5045-17447 GCA_003671525.1 Saccostrea glomerata | reverse complement strand
AATTGTCACTGTCTTTTTCAGATATTTTATATACTGAAATGCATTTAATATGATTAAAATATATTCCTGTTTGTACAGGAAGAGGACATCAAAACAATGCCAAGATAACCAAGGTAACATCACTTTTATGATACACAAACCAAAAACTGTTAGCTGGAAGATTGTTTGTACATATGACATATTTCATAATATTTACTAAGTGCGTGACAATGTGTATGTACATGCATTTCGTTCTGGTTCATAGAATCAGAGACATCACCTCCAGACATACAGATGAGTAATTCTGCTAACTGGTTAACACAAGAAAATAAACCAGGTTTGCGCTTACAAAACAAGTATGATTCAAATATCGAACACGGTCAATTTGAGGACTTGGGATCTTATGACACCTTAAACCTGAAAATCAGGAAAGACTGTGAAGCTTAGAATATTTTTTTCTTGCAAATTTTGGAGTTAACAACATACATATATAGTTATTCAACAGTTTATACATCGTAAGCGAGATGAGACGAAGAAAGAACAACTCTCGAAAAAGATCTCACATTCTGAGTGTTGCATGTACGTTTAAAATTGATTTTTCTATTTCCGTTCATTATTGGACTAGCCGAGATCATTGTGACTTTTGTAATATCACATATGTACACATGTACAGGCTAACGATATTCATCTACTAATAAATTGTGTTAACATTTTCCTTTCTTCTATTTTCTTCATTATGAACTTAAAAGTTTTAGCAAATACCTCTTATCGATCATTATATTCAATGGGAACTTACCGGGTACGTTTTTCATGTACCAGGTAAATTGATAAATTTAATTTAGCAATACATTTTTACATATTTTCCATTCCTCCTTCCTCAGTTAAATCATAGCCCCATTAGTTTTATCTTATGTTAGCGATAATTAAAAATGTAATATGCAAAGTACAAATTATTGTAGCAATTGATGAATTACAAGTTTGTCAACCAGACTTTTGTCCCATGCGTGCCAATATTGCCGAAGATATTTTTAATGATCCTTTAATGACAAATGAATGACAACGGTCTTTTTTAAAGTTTAAATTAATTTGCTACATGATTGTCTTTACAATGACCTTCCTAGAAAACACAATCTCTTGCTCGTTCGAATGTCGACTAATATTTCCATACAAATTGTTAGACATTATTTTTGCACTGAATTTTCCAAAGACTTTTCCATTCAACGATCATTAAATGGAGCTATAGGTTGTTGTAACCTGTAGATGTGGAGTGTTTAGTTCTACATGGCATTCTGATCCCACATCTAGATAATATGTTTTAGAGGTCCGTGTTTTCTATCTACCATCATTTATCATATCAAAGAGGTTTTTTTTAATTTGATCACTAATCTTTTTTTCACATTTCATAGCACCTATTTCATCTGATAAAATAGAAAAGATGCATGATGGGTTTAAAAGAAATGTCCTAACTCTTATCCTGGTGATTTATCAAATTATCATAAAATCCTGAAAGGGAAATAGGACAAAAAATTTGACACCAGTGTAACAACGCACTTTGAAAAATTACACACTTTGAAAAAAGTTTTCAAAGTTCGTTTAATTTGGGACCAAAACAACGCACTTTGAAAAAATAAAATTTCATTTCAAAGCGTATTAATATCGACCATATTGATTGATTGATTGATTGTATACTGTTTAACGTCCCTCTCCAGAATATTTCACTGATTTGGAGACGTAACCATTGCCGGTGAAGGGCTGCAAATTTAGGCCTATGCTCGGCACTTACGGCCTTTGAGCAGGGAGGGATCTTTATCGTTCCACACCTGCTGTGACACGGGGCCTCGGTTTATACGGTCTCATTCGAAGGACCGCCCCATTTAGTCGCCTTTTACGACAAGCAAGGTCACTTCAAGATGTGAAAGTGAGCGAGTTTGATTTTTCCTTACTTTGCAGAATCTTTCTCTCTTAACATGTTTTACTGTACTAATTTTTTTCATTTTGCATGTATTTTATGTAGAATAAAAGTTATTGAAAGTTTTCAACGCCATACCAGTTATGCAAATACGTATATTTGGTTGTATCAAAGGTATCGTACTGGGAGGGGGTTCGTAGGCACATAAATATTTTGCAAAGATATACATTATATATGCATTGAATATTGGGGCTAACCATAAGGTGGGTCATCTTTCAATTTGCTACCGACGGCTATGTACAATGTATCAGAAAAAATAGTTTGGCTGAGAGACCTTCAACTCATCTTCTCCTTGTTCCCAATGAGGTTAAATGAGTACATGTAAATTTAAAGGTTTTTTGAAAGATATAATTAATACAAAATGATTCTCTCAATTACAAAAATCTAGGTCGAGAGTATTTGTTTTATACATTTTTTTTTTCAAAGTGTGTTTAATGTCCCCATGATAAAAAATGTTAATGAACACTCTTCAAGCACTTTGAATTTTTTTTTTTCAAAGTGCGTTGAGTGTGTCCCAAATTTAAAGCACTTTGAAAAATTTTTTTCAAAGTGCTTTGATTTTGTCCCAATTTTAACGCACTTTAATTTTTTTTTTCAAAGTGCATAAATTTTTCAAAGTGTTTTGCCACACACCTGATATTACATGTAATTCTGTTTTCCGTAGTCTGTATTTGTAAATTGTTTGATTGAATTTTTAATCACTTTTTTCATTAATTTTTTTAATTATGTCAGCAAAATAGATTAAAAAAATATTATTGTAGTCCACAATAACGTAAGAAAAATATACTATTAATTGGAAGACATCATTGCTTTCGTTAAAGAAAAAAAAAACAGGAAATACATATTTTTATCTGTCAATTTTTCAACATGTCAATAGAAACTTTAATTCATAAATGTGGAGTCGATAAATAATTCAGTGCAGGTGAAATAAAACGTTATCACAGAGTTTTACATATAATTATGTTTTAAAACTGGATAATAGGCTAGAAAATGCATAAATAGTATTCAAGTAAAAAGATTTTCTGCTAAAACAGAATACTTGTAACCGTTAGAAAAAAGAAAATCTTGAAAGAAATAGCCAGCAAAATTAAAGATTCAGAACAAGTGTCATCACGTTCATGTATAATTTAATTTATTTTTATTCAAGAAGTTTTTCCATTATCCTCTCAACACTCCAACACCTTATCTTATCCTCCTTCAATGAGTAAAAAGTCTGTAAAACAGTTTGTTGTGTGTTGCCAACTTTGTGACGTTTAATAATTTGTTTGAAATTCTCAAAAGTATTTTTAACAATGACATTATTTTTAGTAGACACAAAATATAAAGATGAGAAATAAAGCAGTTTTGTAATTTCACAGAAAAAAGATTAAAAACGCTTTAAAATACATTCCTAGATAAACGATGGACAAAATCGCCGGGGTAAAAAGCTGAAACTAAAATGAATAAACTCACGCAACTGGCTTAAACTTGGCAAAATGTAAAGATGATAAATAAAGCAGTTTTGTAATTTCACAGAAAAAAGATTTTTAAAACGCTTTAAAATACATTCCTAGATAAATTAAATCAAAAAACGATGGAAAAAAATCCCTGGGGTAAAAAGCTGAAACTAAAATGAATTAACTCACGCAACTGGCTTAAACTTGGCAAGTACAAAAGGCTACCTGAAACTTGTACGTAGAACTTGCCTAAAGTACTGTAAAAATTCAGAATATTTTAGGAATCAACTAATACCGAAACAAAGAAAGTGGCAGACATTTTTCAAATGAATTTCCTTCACAGAAAAAAGATAAATTTGGAAAGCAATAAAAGACCTTCCTAAATACATCAAATAAACTGATGGAAAAATTCGCCATCTGCAGGGTAAAAGCTGAAACTAAAATGAAACAACTAAAAGGACTCAAACTTTGCAAGTACATTGAAAAAATTAAAATACACTGATTTCACTGAACAACTGTTTGGTGAGCTATTGTGCCATCATTATTACAAATAACGTCATTCTATTATAAGTTGACTTCAGATTTTATCTCGTTGTTAACGGAAAATAAAGAAATTGCACAAAAAAACGAAGTTGAAAAATCGTATAATAGCCAATGACGTACTTTGTTCTTTAATTTGGAGAGTAGTGCGCCTGGGTTTTAAGATTATTGCAGACGATTATACCATTAAACATAAGAAATAAATTTGTTTCATAATAAGTCAAATTAATTTATTCAATTCCAAGTTCTCAATTAAAGTAAAGTGTATTTACCAATGGTAATTTTTTGAAACTTCATCTTCAAAACTAATCATATGATATCAGGGTGAAAAGTAAATCCCTTTTTGGGGGGAGGGAGTGCGAATTAAACACAAATATGCACCTATTTTAAACAAACGAAAAACAAACAGTTTAGAAATACATGACTGTATACATGTAGATTGTAGGTTTCCAGGTTTTAGAGAGAAATCTCATGATTTTTATTCCAGTACCATACATTAGTTTTTTTTCCTATTTACCTTGATCATATACTAGACAACAAAGTTAGGGATCATGCTTATTTCCATATGGATTTTTGTAACAACTAGACTTATAAGTAGTTTTAAAAAGGAACTTTCACGTGATTCTATTCTTTAAATATGTGTTTTTTTTAGGAGCTTTACGGCAATTTAAAATACTTGGCGTTAAAAAAGTGAGTGAAACAATGGGATCATAAGAGTGTTAAAAGGTGTTTTCTCTAGCAAACATAATAAGAAAATATATTTCTGGTCAGGCAGGTGCAGTGATAAGACGGTACATAAATAGGGAAACATATGGGTATTGACAAATGCTTAAGACAGTAAGGATGCTTGAAGCTAGCGAAATGCACGTTGCAGAAATATTTCATGTTTTCCAAATTAAGCGTAATTAGACTTTATGGAACCTATATTCACAGGAAGAAATTGTTCATGAAGGCTACAATAGGGACGTCCCGGCTGTACGGCAGTCCGTGAGGACCGTAATTTGGCCAATATTGCAAAAAGGCACTATGTACAGTGCTCTTAAGCTTAATACTAAGCTTCAGCGAGCAACGTCTAGACGGATTTCTATCCATACAGTTCGAAAAGTATTTCGTAAAGCAAATCTTAAGCTTGTTAACCAGCCGTTAATCCTGTATTAAATAAGAACATCTCAGAAATCGACTACAGTGGACAAAAGAACATAAATATTTGCAATGACGTCGTCGGCATTCTGTTCTCATATGAAGCGCGTTACGATTTTGTGCTTACTCCCATGAAGGAAGACTACTTGTTTGGAGAACAAAGGGGGAAATTTTGCTTATTGTTTCATTTTTGAGCATGATAAATTTAAAAGAAGGCGTTTTGGTGATGATTTGGGAAGGCAAAATTGTAGACTACAAACTAATCTCACATTATTGAAAGGTAACTTGTATTTTTATTCCTTTTTTAAGCATCTTACGGAACAAAAGTAATAGCCATAGAAATTTGACAGTAAAATCAAGTTTTATTTTACTCCCTTATTTCCAACAAGTCATTTAACAAAAAAAATTTGAATTGAAAAGAATTCGTCACAATTATAATATCTTTCGTTTGTGAACATGTATTTTCTAAATGTAATATAACTAAACTTTATGTACAAATTGCACCCTTTTATGAGCAGACCAATATTTGTATTGAATTTCATAGAATTTGTTCAAATTTTTATTAATGAAAAGAAGAAAACACCTGCTGTGAAAATATTGGCTTTACAGTTAGTATGAAAAATGTTTGACTAATGGTAAATTGTATTTGCTGACAAGGTCATTGTATTGGTCATAGAACTTGAAAATTGTTATTTTCTAACGAGACTGTTGATATTCTTGTTTCGATCAACTTGTTTGTCAATAACTTACCTCCATTTAGAAATTGTTCATATATAGGAAGAGCATGCTCTTTCGTATCGAATCAACTGAGAAATATACATTGTAAACCACTTATCAAGGTATGAATGTTTATGGCTGAAAATTAAAAGTAATGGAATTTGACAATTGAAAAGTTACTGGGATTATCAGAAAACATGGTTGTTTGATTACCATTAATGTCCTTTTCAATTAAAATATCTAAATATATGACACAGGTAATTTAGACTCTGTGGCATCATTTAACTAATCTCTCTGGGATGTATCGTGTCGACATAAGCATGGAAATAACCATTGTTTATTGACACTACGTAGTCAAAATATCTTAAAATCGAGTTGAAGGCCCCTGAAGGTTTTTTTCTTTTCATGTAAACGGTTTTGGATAAATTCTGCTTCATATGTTATTTATAGACCTATTTAAAATTATTTTCAAATCCACAATTCAGATAAAAAACGATCTGACCCCAGAAATTCTATAAAGAATTTAAGGACGCTTCTTTGAAAATTCCATGGCAATTTCCTCTTCTTTCTCTGAATGAAAGCAAGGGTACTTTTTTTAAGTCACTCAATATATCAATTTTAACTTTGCATCGACCGTAATCACTGTTCATTAAATGATTAAATTACCTTGAAACGTTAGATTGGTCATTGAATAAATACATGTACTATTTCCAGCATTATCTCCAATCTTGAAATAATCTTATTAATTGAATATTGCAGCCCATGATATTTTTGCTTTCTCTGCCTTTTTAATACCATTATACTGAGACTGTCTTCCAGACAGCTCTGAGAATTGAAAACACCAATTGTAACTTTACTAATTTATTGAGAAACAAGATCATAATAATACAACACACACAATGTTGGATGAAAATGGCCGCAAATTTTGTAGGAGTCAAGGGAGACAACTAGGATACCATAAACAAACGGGCAAACTAGTGGCCTCGCTTAGATGCGAGTGCCATGGAACCCCATGCCTAAAACACGCATGATGGCTAGGCACACAAGCTGCACAGCTTTTACACCCTGCCTCTGGCTTGCTACCTGGTTTAGAATTTTAACACCAACCAGCCTGTAGCCTTTCCTACTTTTATATAGGTAGAGGGGGTCTGAGCACTGAAATGCTGCAGATCCCAAGCAATTTACATTTATTCTACACATTTCCTCAATGGCATTTAACTTCCATGTTAAAACACAGCCATGATACCCCCCTCAATCTTTGATGCAGATGGGCAGAGACAAACAGGTTAAGCGTGTACAAGGCTGATGTCTCCCTTGACCCCGCCACTAACATCGATATGATGTTCCCCACAACAATTTGCACCAAAATTAATATTTATATATGTTATAGCAATCCTAAACTAGGAAATTACCAGTCATCGCAACTAAAATCTGACTAGATGAACAAAGGGCATTACTGAGGAGGGAAAATTTTGCCCTTTCCCCCTAAAATGAATTCCAAACCACCCTGGATATTATTTAAATAAGCCTTATTCCCCCTTTCCGATAAATGAGTTCCATCATATCTAAATAAACTGCTTTGATGAACGTTGATATTTTTGTCATGAAAAATGCAAGCCCCATTAACTTCGGATGTAATGAATTTTCTAATGGCCTTATTCACCTCACGCCGTTTTAAATCAATCTTAGCCCCACCCTTGCCAAGAGGTGCACCATGCCAAATAAAGACGGGGAAGCATTGTTGACCAAATAAGCAAAGTCTTAGGAAGCAATACATTATAACGATACAAACTACATTGAATTTCATGTGAAAATCTAAGTGCAGTATTGCCAGCCGTAGTTAGATCATTTGACCCTGCGTGAATGACTAGTACATCTGGGTGTGGTTGGTGTTTGGGTTCATCTGTTAACACTTTGTCAAGATCTTCCCATTTTAGCCCTCTAATTCCCTTCCAAGTGATGTCCATCCCAAGATTAAGATTCTTTCCACCCGGTCTCCTCCCTGCCTCCTCACCAGCCCAATAAGGTATTGAAGATCCCACTATCCAAATCGTCTTGAAACCTGGAATACTTTGGCAAAATTAGCCTGTATTCCATTTAACAATGCTAACATGTTATAATCTTATGTAGTTTCTGAAAGCTTTTGACTCCCACCGGCCCAAAGATTTTATTTCTGAATCTGGAAACCCCTGTTTTGCAAGATCTGTAGCCCTGCCTTTTCTAAAACTATGTGGTCTAAAGTGTCCTTGAATGTTCCTGAATTGAAGTGCTTTTTGAAGCACACAGTTGAATTGGTATCTTGTTCCACCCTTATTGTCGACATGAATAAAGCATAAAAGGGAACCATCATTAGGGCGCAGCTGCAAAAACCTGAGTGCCCACTGTATTGGCCAAATATCCGAATTTAACTGTTTGGAAATATGCAATGTTGTTGTATTTCCCATTTGGTCAGTTTTGGACCTGGGAATTAAGATGCTGACCTTGCTTCTAGTAAACGTGATGTGTACCCTATGGATATTCAAAACTTCACTTACTCTAAGCAAGCCGTGATATGCAATTGAAAAAAGTGTGGAAAATAACACTGCCTCGTAAGATGATCTACACACTGACGGCATTGCTGATACTACATGCTCCAAGATAGATACAGTTAATGGGATTCGAGAATCTAAAGTGATACGTCTCTTTTTGTGGAGACCCTGCAAGACTTTTTTGACAATGAATGGTTGAGTGTTATCTTGTATGCCTCTTAATTTATGGATATATGATAATGCGCTAATGTACAGTGCAGCTGTTCTATAAGCTGTACCTGAAATAGAAAGGTGGGCGATGAAATTAAGCAAATGATCAACAGGAATGGGGAAATACAATGTGGTCCCACAATTATTCAGGAATTTTTTGAAGTTGGTGAGAGCCCCCTGGTAAGCTTTGTATGTGTTTGCTGATAGTGAACCCTGTATAAGTCTGTTTGCCTCCCTTGTTAAATTCCCCACATATTCTTGGGAAGCGATGTTGGCCATGGATCTGCTGCCGGTGCTAGCCGTCGGAATTTGCCCCACAATGATTGGTGGTGCGAATTCCCCCAAGTCACTGTCGGCTGAAGCATCACCCCCTGCAGTCTCTGGTTCGGCATGGTGGGGGGATGATCATTCCTGGCTCCAGACCTTTGCTGCCTGGGAGCATGGCGAGGCTTTTTGTGTCCTCTGCCCCTGGATGGCGACACCATCTCCCCTCTGATATCCCTCTTCCTTTTTGGTGGCATGATGGTTAGGATTGGACTGGATTTTTGTTTGTAACTTTTACTAATGACCAAATGGCTGAGATGTTGAAGAGGAAGAGGAAGTTGCTATAAATATAATAGTTAACTCATCCTGATGCTGACTTTCCCATGAACTGGATAACTTGTACCAAGTTGTGTCTTATGTTTAATGCTATCCAAACAATTAAATGAGATTATCTCATATTCATTTCAATAATCTATATTATTCAAGTTAGACTTAAAGCTTTTTATTCCAATGCAAAAAATAATAAAAATAATTTGATAAATAATTTTATGTGCTTTTCTTTTGCTATTGTACTGGACTTTGAAGTAATGATATTGAATTTTAGTTCTTCGAATATTGATAGATATCGACTTATATATATAATTTACATAAAAGAAATATAAACTTGTATGATGATCGGCAATTTAACTTAAATGTTGTAACATGTAGTTTGGAGATTTCAATAAGGTTTTGTCTATTTGCTTGATAAACTAAGCCAATTAAGGGGTTCCTTACTGGGTCACCACCCCCCAAAAACAACCTTTTTTATAGTTATAAATATGATTTATTTCATATTTTGTCAGTCCTCTCTATTCAGCAATGAGACAAATCTATTTAGTGCGGTGTGTTTTATGTAAATGATAAACCAGGCCCCGGGATCATGAAACATCTTAGCTTAAGTCAATAAATGTCTTAGATGCTGAATTTTTTTTAGAGGTTAAGCAGCCAAAAATGAAAATGTTTTCCGATTTTGTATCATCAATCTGCTGTCATATGCAAATTAAGAGTTCCCTTTAACAAGTTTTTAGGATTTTATAGATGATAGAAATTTTGACTTATGTCTAAGTCTCTTTCATGATCCTGGGGCCTGTTTTCAGATTGATCTCATTATAGAAGAGTAGAATAAAATTTGATTGTAGATTTCATACATTTCCAACATTCCACTATTTGCTTTGTTCTATAAAAAAATTAAAAATAACGAGGTCTGTAAGCTATTCCGCCAATAAAATAGTCCATTAGATATCTTCAAACTAATTGAGTAATGCGCAAGGATTTAGTCTGTGCAACATGGTTAAGGAAACGTAAATGATGAAAGATAATCTACCAAATTTTTCAATTGTACAAGACAAGTGAACTTTTCTTCTTATATTTTCAGTTTACATGTCTTAACTCATTTAAAGTTGTTACAGTGACAATACATTTTTTTACTTTCAATAATATTGCAGTGTCGTAAAATTGAGAGTTTCTCTGTATATTTCATTTTTGTATGTACATGCAAATAGCTCTTGCTTTCAGAACAATATCAAATAAATTTTATTTATGTACAATTGCCAATGCAAATACATTTCGACATAATAACTAATTTATGGAACTTCTCGTTCATTAACATTTTCGTGTACTATCAAGAACCCAACTCACAGTTATTGTACTATGATAGAATCGCAGAATTTCAAGAAACCGCTTTCACTCTCCATTCTCATAAACAACAAGACATTTAGGTATGTTGCACTTTGCCACTAATGTGACTTTAATTATAGAAAATACTTGTAATTAATTATGTAATAATTGATCATGAAATCCATAAAATTATTAATAAACAACTTATTAACTGTATCAAAAATTCACAGCAGAATGAAACCGAATTATGAATATGATTAATATGTAAATCGTGATTACATTATATATTGCGTAATTGATTACATAATATATCAAACATTCTTGTGGTCTGAAACCGAAAACGACGTAAAACACATTAAACACCAAGAAAAGAAGATATAGCTAGAATTAGACATCCTAAAAAAGGAAAAGGTGGCGGGGTGGAGGCGGCTTAAAATAATTTGAAGCTATCCAACATAAATGTACTTTTCACGGCGTCCTAGAAGAAACTGAAAAAATACGCTATCTGGACGACCGGGTCCAATATTTTTATTGCGCACGATTATCATTGGACGTTTACTTAATGGTTACATTTCCAAGAATCGCTTGCATCTGCCTCTCCTAATTTGGACATACAAAAACTTTCCAAGGATAATGCAAGCGCGATAACTCTTACACGCAGAGCATTCCAATGTACATAAAATATTTTAAGTAAAACTTAAAATTCATTTTTGAACGCATATAAAATGAAAGTGGTACATATTTCCTTTATTTCTTCCATCACTAGGCTTACCTTTTTACTTCATAAAAAATACCATGCACTTATCGAACTACATGTAATTCAGACAATGTACATACTTTCAATTCATTAATCAATTTTATTTCGTTTTAAAATAAATATTCTTAATTCAAAAGAACTTTGAAAGAACAAAAATGTTATCGAGAAAAATACAGATAAATGTGTTTTTGAACCTTGATCATAGATAGGCGTTTAATCACTAGGGACAGTACCAGTTGTATCATAGACATCACGCACTCACTGATAACATCTCAATCATCTTCTGGACACTTCATCGTCGTGTAGGTAAGACTTAGTTGTATTTAATGAATGTATGCATTTAACTAAATGTTCATGTTGCATATGAACAAATTGAATTTTGGCATTTGATCAATGTCAAAAACAGAATAATGGACTGATAGACGTATGTAAATATTAATTATATCATGAATAAATGTATTCTGCTAAATTATTACATTGAATTTCATTCCTGACTGTAAGAAAGTCATTTACTTCGCAACTCACTTCACATAAATGCGTCAATTTTTTTTCATTATGGCGCCATCCCGACAAATACATTTGCGATCAATGACTTGTTTACTCAGGCCATGCTTACCTTCTAATTATTTACCTCAAAAGTGTATTTCATTAAAAAAATAAGTTGCGAGGGTGGCACAGTGGTAAAATTGTCTGCTCTTTAGTTGTAAAATATGGAGTGGTTCCGTACGTTACGGGTCCACTGTGGGACTTTGAGACTGATACTTCGGATGAGAACATATAAACCGAGGTACCGTATCGCAGCAGGTGCTGGTATAAAAAGATCCTCTATCGGCAAGTGAAGGCGTGTCCATATGAGTGAAAACTCTTGACATTGACCTTAAACAACTAACAACCAAACAAACAATAAAAGTGAAACGAAGATGGCGCATTATTCCCTTAATTTAATATATCCTTTTATATATTTTATCTCTCATTTTATACAAATGCTTGTTATCAAACTTTGCAAATGTTTGAGAATCTATTTCATTATGTGTAGTTACATTTAATGAAAACTGCAAAATTCATAGATAATTAATACCGTACATTCTGATAAATATATTAGAAATACACTATCCCTAGTAAGGAATTCTTATAATGATAAGTCTGGATAATACAAGAGGTCGATGGACCACAACGCCAACCTGATCTAAGTAACTTTGCTGGTTT
>PRKT01002586.1:0-10864 GCA_003671525.1 Saccostrea glomerata | reverse complement strand
GGGGTAGGGCGGGGCCACAATGGCCGACCAAAGTTTTACATAAAATATATAGGAATTTTTAAAAAAAAAAATCTTTTTCTTATGAATTGCAAAGCCATAATTGGTCATATTTATATGAAAGCATCCTCAGCTTGTGCAGTTTCAGGTTTGTACAAATCATGACCCTGGGATGGGGGGGGGACCGAGCCACAATGACCAATAAAGTTTTACATAGACATATATAGGAATATTCTTTTTAAATTCATGTTCTAAATAATACCAAAGCCATGATTGGTCATTGGATTGCTTTTGGATTTAAACTTTTTAATAATGAACCAATTTCTATACTGTTTCCTAGCCGCAGTGCTCAGGTGAGCGATTGGGCCCATGGGCCTCTTGTTCTTTATTTAATGATTTGTTTTTCTTTATATAATAATTTCGTTTTTCTTTATTTAATAATTTCGTTTTTCCTTTATTCAATAATTTCGTTTTTTCTTTATTTAATAATTTCGTTTTTCCTTTATTTAATAATTTCGTTTTTTCTTTATTTATTTCTGGTTTGCACTATTGGGCTTTGTAGAAGTCCATTAGAGCTCAGCTAGAAGGTCACGACCTTGCGTATCGTATAACTGAATTCCTACGAACTAAACCTTGCGTCCGAATCTGTGTACCCATAAATCTTAGATTGTTGAAACTATTAGAAAAATGATTTCATTACTTTGTGGGATTTGTTATTTACAAGTGTGTGCATTGTCACCGACTTATAAATACACAAATTGAGAGTTTGTCATTTAAAATATATGAGAGCAAGAACTATAGTACCACTGACTCATAAATAGTACATATTGAGAGTTGGACATTTATAATATGTGAGAGCAAGTACTTAGTAGCCAATACATCACCTCTAATTATGCGTTGATAAAATCAAAGAATCAACTGAAGGTGATTTGCTTTATTTCTAATATAGTAAACAATCATTAAAATCTACTTGTAACCACTTTGACTTGTTTTACTTTTTGCACCTGTTCTCTTTAAACAATTTTTTTATAATGTCAAACAAACCCAAGTCCGATCGATAACGTATTATTTTACAACATTTTTAATGAATATATTGTGCGATAGTTGAATAATGGATAAGGGATTCCTGAATGTTAAATGTTGTAAACAACGGAATCTTAAAGTTCATGTTTTCTTAAATAGTTGTGCAATTAGATATTAAAGATTAAATTCTCCCCATTCATGTATTGTAATGGATGTGTTTTCGATATAGGAAAAGGTGAATGTAAAGGCAAACACCACGCTTGTTTATTGTCGAAACAAAATCAGGTCTATCAGACGCGGTGCACTAATGATTTATGGGTTCATACCCATACCGTGCACCTCAATAAATTCCGTATTTTAGTTGAAGTTTTTCTACTTTTAATAATTTCGTTTTTCTTAATGTTATAATTTCGTTTTTCTTTATATATTAATTTCTTTTTTTTATATATTAATTTCGTTTTTCTTTATATATTAATTCCGTTTTTCTTTATATATATATTTCGTTTTTCTTTATATATTAATTCCGTTTACTTTATATATTAATTCCGTTTTCTTTATATATTGATTCCGTTTTTCTTTATATATTGATTCCGTTTTTCTTTATATATTTTTGGTTTTTCTTTATATATTTTGGGTTTTCCTTTATATATTTTTTGTTTTTCTTTATATATTTTTGGTTTTCCTTTATATATTAATTCCGTTTTTCTTTATATTAATTCCGTTTTTCTTTATATTAATTCCGTTTTTCTTTATATATTTTTGGTTTTTCTTTATATATTTTTGGTTTTTCTTTATATATTTTTGGTTTTCCTTTATATATTTTTGGTTTTCCTTTATATATTTTTGGTTTTCCTTTATATATTAATTAAGTTTTTCTTTATATATTTTTGGTTTGCACTATTGGGCTTCCGTACAAATCACTTCTTTGTGATGACTTTTTGTTTGCCTTTATAGCTTATAAACTTTATACATGTATTTCTGTATCCTTGTTTTTTATTTCGTCCTTCTCTTTACACCTCTGTTCTATTGAAATTCTAGGATTTCTAGAATATTTGGTTAGTTAATCTGATTTTTGAGTGAATTTTTTAATTGACGACCTAAATTATGAAAAGCAAAATGAAATCTTTTTTTTAATATTCATATATGACTGCCGTCATGAGAAAAGGGCCCTTATCTTTTGACGTCACAATGCTCAGAAAACGACGTCAAAGTCGCGGCATTTTAAACACGGAAGTAATTTTTGTTGACTGTATTTTGTAAACAAGAAATAAATTTGAATTTCAAAGTGTAACAAAAATTTGAAACTTGATGCGGACATTTTCTAATAGGTATATGATATTATTACAATTTAGTACGTAAATTTATTCATAATTTTATTTAAGTATTTAACTTGATGTTGATATACGGGGCATTTGACATGCACATTGCTAGCTCTGGAATAGCGATTAAAACGATGTCTTTGTATTAATAAATTTAAGATGCTGCATATTTGTTTTCTGAGCAACTTACAAAAATTTAAAATTTAAAACTTAAATTTTTTAAATTCATGTTAAAAATTCATGTTAAGAACTCTTAATATTTAAAGGTATATAATTCCATTTACATGATTTTTTTTTCAGAGAGAGAGAGAGAGAGAAGAGCGAGTGAGAGATCTATGCGCATATAGTAATTACTGTTCTTATAAGCGATATTTTTATCCTGAAAAACATATACCATAATTTAAAACGTACTCAGCCATTTAAATTTTAATCCATAGTTAATCATACTGATGTACCCCGATACCCAGCCTATGGCAAACTGTCGATTTTAAAATGTGTGTAAAAGGAGGGGGGGGTTAAGAAGACAAGCCAAAAAATTTCCGATTAATAGACTTGTAAAAGTTAAAACTAAGAATCATAATCCCTCTTTGAATGAATAAAGATACTGGTAATATGGGAGATCCAAACCTTTTACATCAACAATAAATAATTTTAAACTAAATAAACGGTAATAGAATATGCTAAGGAAAAAAAATACGGGGATGATGGAGATGCCACGAAAATTTTGTTTCAAAAACTAATTTAAACTGATCAAATAAATACATGCAAAGGAATTGTATGGTAGAAATTACTATTGTTTCAAACTTTTGAAATTGTTCCGATGAAAATTCAAATGAATGAATAAAATCCCACTGCAACCTATTTTGCAATATATTAAGAAATTAAGTACAGCTATTGTAGACTTTTCCCAAAAGCATTATATTAGCGGGGGTGAACGATTTTTAAATAAAGTTGTCCAACAGTTTTCAGTGAGAATAAGTATAAAACTCATGCACTCTTATAATCCTAGAAATAAAATATATTGTCATGTTAAGTGATGACCCGACTCGACAATTTTTTTTATCCCCCCCCCTTCTAGAATCAAATATCCTCTGAAAACTGAAAAACAATCTTTGTCTTGTATGATATTTCGCGTTCTTAAAATAATAAGCTAAAACTCATATTAATGTGAACTTCAAACAATATGTATTTGGGAGTTGAAATATACATGTAGTTGATTTTGCATTCACTCTTTGCTTTGAAAGCAGCTCAGGTGGATTGAAAATGAATTTCGATCTGCAATTTCAATCCCATGTTTTCCAAACGTCCGCGTCGAATTGTACCCGCCCATTTCGTTGTCTATCACTGAATGTTTTGATTGTAACAGATAGAAATGACGTAAGCTGTATATTTCCAATTTTGCCAGTTAATGTTCCGCGGTCTTATAAAACTAAATATTAAATTCAAAGTTTATTTTTAGCCATAGTTGAATCGTTGACGGACTACTGTAACGCAGTAAATAGGATAAAACGAAACATAATTCTACCTACAAAGTTAAAAAGGAAAAATATATTATTTATTTTCTGTCCAACATAATTTGAACCTTGTTCAAGATAGAAATTGACATCATGGCAAAATTATCGAATTTGACATTTTTATGCATTTCAGTGGTCTATGTAAAATTGCGATAAAAACTTAAAACGAAACAAAAATTTCTTAATTTATGACCAAATCAGCCCATTTGGAAATTGGTATGTTTTCAAAATAAACTCTGAACATATCAGTGATCTTTCCAACTGGCGACTAAAAATTGTACGGCGAAAAATAATATCCAGTTACACTGGAACCATTTATTTGACTATTTAAATAATGTAATGAATGAATGATAAATAAACTGTAATATCATAAGGCAAGTCAAGGAGGAAATTATTGTTTAGATTTTTTTTTGCAAGAATTTTAAATTCTACATAAACGTTTACATAGAATAATACCCGGCTGTGCATGCTTCAGTTGTTTTAACTCATAACTTCACCTTGTGGGGAACAATATACCGTGATTACTGAACACAGTGTTTTAGCAGATAAACATTTCCATTATTGCAATGGATTCTTTAAACATTGTATTGCAGGACTTGTGATAGCATTTGTTTTTGGAGCAGCTTACGTTTTCGAAGAGAGATTGAGTGATATTTACAAGGAAGTGAAGAAACGTAATGAAGAGTTATCGATCATTAGACTGAACAATAAAGACTTAAAAACGAAAGTAGACACATTAGAAGAATTTTCGGAAGCTACTGACGATAAAGAATTCGTAACAGAAAACAAGACCATAGACAAGCTAAGCAAGCGAGTTGAAGTTGTAGAAAAGAGTTTGGATAATGTGGAAAAACGAATACAAATATTTGACAAAAAAGGTAAATTCGATTCCTGACACCTTATCCCACCTCATTTTAGAGGGCAGCGTCTACTCTGCTTGAAATTTGTATATTTTAATTGACTTTTTAGGTTGATTACATTTCGTTATCATCTTATTTTAAAGTATCAAAGCAAATGCATGTTTGATATTTCTTTTTTTTTTCTTTTTTTTTTTTGATAAAGTTAAGGAAGCTCTAAACTCTAATACGAACTGTTTTTTGGACTCAGAGAAAAATATATCATATTATTATATATGCAAATTGAGACTTTTTCATTCATTTAAAACATTGGGTACGTGCCTTATTTGCGCAGGTAAAATGTTCAAAGACAATGGACTATTTGTGAGGAGAAATCAAAGTTGCTTATCGATACATTGGGAAAATTAATGAAATTAATTATGTTTTTTACTTTTGGTCTTATCTAATGTTTAAGATATTTTAATATATTATAAATTATATAATTAAAAGTAAATAATTTCTTTAAGTTTACATTTAAGGACAGAGCACTCAGACTGCATGAAACTACCTAATAAATAGAGTTCTTCAGTTTGCGGTGTTAAGAGCGTCCTTAAACATTAAAACTGCCTACAAATTGTCCTAACGTGCGTTACACTAAAGTGCGTTATACCAGATCCTTTAAGACTATATTCAATAAATTTTCCAAGTAAGCCGTATTAAATCAATTTTTAACCAAAACCTTTCCGTTTGTTTGCTTTTATTCCTATTTTAAATAGCATAATTTAATTTTATTTACCCTACCACTGGTATACTAAGAAATGCATGTGATTGCAAAATAATGCTGAATTGTTATTTATATTCACATAATTTTTACAGAGTACGACTTCCGTGCCACAAATTGTGAAAAGGGTTGGGTCAAATTTGAAGAAAATTGCTATCTTTTTCTAAGCATGAAAAAAAATTTTACAGATGCAATGGTAGGTGGATCCACAGCGAAATTTCTAATAACTTTTTATTATTACCGATACATCTCATTATTTTTTGTTGGTTTCATTTAAAAAAAAAAAAAAATTGTATCTATTTTTAAAGGATTTTTGTAACAAAGCCGCAGCAGGTGCTCAACTCCTTGAAATTAAAAGTTCACATGTAGAAAAATGGATTGATCTGCAGCTGACGATACGAGGTATATATTGAAAAAAAAATCCTTTTTTGTCAGGTAGATGAAAAAAAAAATAAGTGATTTTTTCTTAAAGTTTCTATTTTAAGGTTATCAATTTGCCTGGATTGGATTGACAGATATACTCAATCAAGGTAGTTTTGTCCTTATCTCAACTGGAAGTAAACCAACATACACGAATTGGCGCAAAAACGAACCCAGCAATTCTGGGAAGGTAGAACGCTGTGTAGAGAAGTGTTATAATACAGGCCTAGGGTTGAAATGGAACGATAGACGCTGTGACATAAAACATCCTTTTGTTTGTGAGCTGAGTCCTTAAAACATTGCCTTCTATCCTGTTAATAACCTTTCTATTGAGTTGTGTTCTATACTGAACGGGAGAAATATGAAGAAATCAGAACTCATAGCATTAATTGTATTTCAAAATGTACATATATTCCAAATGATACCAAATTGCAATTTGTATCATTGTACAAAATGACCTATCTACGAGGGGTGATAAAAAAATTCGCGAACTAATTTAAATAACTTCCGAAAAAGAAATGATATGGGGTTTCAGTATTGAAAATAATTTAAAGAAGCCCTCTCCTATTTTAATGCACATCTGCAACCATTCTGCCCTTGTGGGGATCACGTGATGTAGGCGATCATGTGACATGCTCTTTGGCGTTCTGTCAGAGAAGCTTAAAATTTTTTGGACCCTTATATTTCTTTCCATGAAAGTTATTTTTTGCAACAAAACAGTTCATTTGTCAGAAATGGCCTAATCTCTGCAATAGTTTGGGTGGATAATGATATCCTTTTGTAGAATGAACAAGGTGACCATCAAAATCCAGGTCCTCTATCTTTTGAGCGTCGTTTATTTCATGTGGATAAAGTATGGGAGCCTTCACTTTATCATTTCTGAGATGTTTAAAGTCTAAAGTAAACGATATACTACGCAGCACAGTTAAGGTTACAAATGGAAATATCGCCGATTTTTAAAGATAAAAAATACATACTTTATAAGGATGGGCGTTTCTTTTTAGGACTTCACTGATATAAAAAAAATATAATGTGGTTTAAATCTACATGTTGGGGACATTTAAATTTTTTATTGAGACTTTTCGTGTGATGTCGACGTCACATGACTTTAGCAATTATGCTTGCAGTTTAGAGGTCATATATAAATTTCAATATTGCAAGGGCATAACCAAGTTAAAAATCCTAGTTTAATCTATAATCCTTTTCAACACTATATGTAATTTGTGAAAAGTGCTGCGAACCAATATAGATTCCCTTGTTTAATTGCTAAAACTTAATTTGTTGGACGGCAGGTTGAATATTTTGCTGGTCAACCACATAAAATATAGCTATAATTAATTTATTTGCATGATTTCAAGAGGTTCGCAGCACTTTTCAAATATCTTAATGCTTTTTGAGTTTATATGTAAAATCTTGACAAGATACATTGAGGGTATGCCCTTGCAATAAATCGATTAATAAGGGCCCTTCCATTACTTTTACAATGAATCTGCATACAAACACACGACAGTATCGCTTGTCTGGAAAATGTACGTTCAGTTTATAAATAAAATACTAAAATACCGTATAAGTTGAAATCTGAAACCGGGCAACAGAATAAACATCATTTTTAAACTTCTCTATTCCTTCACTCAAACAATCAATCCAATTAATGACAAAACTTATGGCAAGTCTTCTGTCTTCATAAACCGTGTACAAGTTATTATAACCTTATACAAAAGAATTTCTAAGATACACGTTCAATTTTACAGCCGTTCGTTTCTCGAATACGACTGAGTCAACCATTTTTTGTCACAAGTGATCTACCTTATAACGTCATTTTCACATTGTGATGTCATAAACACGGGGAAAAACGTTCCATTGCATATGCTTTTTATAGAACATGTGTAGGACTCTGTGTGTGCCAAATTTCATTCTGATCTTAATTGCGGTTTTGTGAATATAGAGATAGTTCGCAAACTTTTTGATCACCACTCGTATATCAATGTAGAATAAGCTTGTTAAAATTGGTCTTGAATGCTTCAAAGTACAAAAACTGCATTTATGCTCAAAGAATATACTCTAGATTTTCGAATTATTGCTAAAATTGTATAGGTCACCATATCATGTAAGATGCAAAACATAAATAAACAGAATTGTACTTCAACATAAAAAATCACACATTTTTTTGTAAACAGTATTTATAAAAAATATGTAAAAATTAGTAAAATGCATAATTTTGATGCTTAACGATCCTAAATAGTTTCTACTTTTGAATTGCGAATATCAGGGAAACTATGTAACATTAGAATTACAATATAGTAAATGTCTGAATGAAGAGACCTAAGAAGGAGTTATTGCCCTTGTAAACATTTTCAGGGTTAAAAAATCTGATTAGATAAAGAAAATATGCATTTTTTTTTTACTTTACAAAATTTAGCATGACACTTTTTGGTAAGCATTCTTTCAAAAATATTGTTCTATTAGGTATGAATTTAAATTAATTACAGTTTTTGCAATAAATACTATGATATCATAGTAGGGTGGAATTACCTTAATTAAACGGGAGAGCGGATGGATGATTTATTATTTTTTTCGAAACACTATATTCAAATTTGACATAAAAGTGAAACATTAAATCTCTTATGGGACAAGGAGTCCTTTTTAGATATGATTGTTTCTCATCTTTGACAAAAAAGAAGGAAAAAATACAAATATTAATACAAATATTGTGTGGTTGGTAAAGATACGCCAAAGTCTGATGGTCTGCCAAAACCCCCGATGGCTTGACACGCAAAAGTCCTATAGTGCAGAAAACAATTAACGTTCATGACGTCATACATGTAGTACTAATGCACAGAAATGCGATACCGCGCCATGCCAAGGTTTAAAATATATAATAATCAATATTGAATGCAAAGACAAACTCTAATCTTTTGGATATAATAGATGATTCTAATAAGAAATGAAAATTTCATATGAACTTAATATACATAAAGCACAATCGTCTTATTTGAATGACGTCAGTGTGAAGATAACGCACGGCGATTAATCTCGTAAACCATTCAACAAAACGAGCCAAGGATAGAGCAAAAACAGAGAAATGTTCAAACACGAGAGGTGGAATCAGGTGTCAAGGAGGAATAGGCATCCCCTGTTGAGAAGCCACGCCCGTTCCTAGCTCTTACTATTGATCAGTTATACGGAATACACCGTAGTCAGAAAGTTGAACAAGCAATTTAGACTACATGTACATAAGGATGAAAAATTTGGAAAGAAAACAAACAGTATTCAAGATCAAAAATTTATTTAATAATACAAAAAGGGATCAGTGCAAACACAGATCTCGTAAATATCAGAGGCGTGATCAGAGGCCATGGAGGAGTGAGCATACGTGCATAGAAAAAAAACTCTCAATTCGAATAAAATTTTTAAAAAAAGTTATTTTGCTATCATCATAACTTTTCCTTTTTTTCAATATTCCTTTATTTCGTACATACCGCTAGTGCTTTGATTTAAGCGCTCTATTACTGGATTTTTAAAAAAAATTGTATGTATGTGTATTGAAAATCTTTTGTAAAATGAAAAAAAGTAATTATATGCTTAATTGCTTATATTTCCCAGATAGTTTTCACCTTTATCATTTCTATTTTAGGAACAGTAATATTTGATCCTTGATGGAATTTCATTCAGTTTATTGTGTTAAAGTGAAATGGCTGATAGAAATAATTTGTTTTTTATTTATAATGTGTCTTCTTACATTTTGACTTTATGTTTGATACAGAGAATATATGTACAGTTTATTTAAATATATGTGTGTTAATATCCAAACGGTTATACTTCCAGCTATAACTGATATCTTATTTTTGTCAAGGCTAATTTAATTTTCACTTCAAAACAAATTCTTTGTTTGTGGAATATTTATCTTAAGTTCAGTTATCTGTTCTCATATAGGCTCATGAAATATGTTCAGTCAAACTCTATATTCCGAACACAGTTGGGGAGAAATGTACATGTTGATTTAAAAACCAATATGAAAAAAATAGAATTTTGATATTCAAATTCTTGTATATTATAATAAGTATTCAAAAATTACGAGATTTGAGATACTGAAGTTCAATTATATACTATATGTTATGATGAAACTGTATATGTTTTTAACATGTATTTTCTATATCATGCATTTCAATGATAAAGCAATGTGTTCACTGGATTATATTGTTTATATTTTCTTAATTTTTAATCTTATAGTCATATCTTATAATGTACTTTATCCATAGGTTTTGTAGATTCTCTTGTAAAGAGAGCTTTATTATATTTACAAAAGTTGCTTTACATACAAATCTATTGTTCTCTCTCATCTGCTTTTTTGATATTGAGAGATTTGGGTGAGTATTTTACCTATAACAATGACAGAAGCATTTTCAAAAGCTGAAATACCCTTGGCTATTATGGCGTTGCAAATGTAGCAAATACCTTAATACTATATACAGGATTATTTTCGCCCCATGTTATTTTCGCCTTTTTTAACTTATGAACAATTTTGCCCCGTTTTAAATTCGGTCAGTCATAGTTCTGCTTAAGAAGTTGTGAGGTGTTATTTGAATTTGCCCCGTTTAAAATTCGCCCAATCAAGGGGAGGGCGAAAGGGGCGAAAATAAAAGGGGGCAAAAATTTCACTGTATACAGTTCTATTCTAATAGTAAACAAGATTAAATGGGAAAGTAAGTTGGCATTAAGGAAGTTCATTCAATTTTATGAAGTCTAACATAGATACTTGTCCAGTGAAAATGATGAAACATTTGTTTTGATAATGCAAAACATTATTGTCATCTAAATTGTATGGAACATTTAATATTTTTCAGAGCTGGTAGGTTGAGGCAGTTTTGGGTGGTAAGCAATATAATTAAAGTTGGATGCAAGATCTGCTCGCATACTCACTACACTAACATCTAACAACATCCCATAGAGGGTAACGACAGAGGTCAATTAGAG
>PRKT01002585.1:0-17473 GCA_003671525.1 Saccostrea glomerata | reverse complement strand
AATGGTTTCAGCGATGGTCATGCCGGTCATGGATTGATCTGCAGAGGACAGGAAAACCGAAAGATAGGAGGTCGGTTGGAAACGTTCAATGGTGTCTGACTTTGTCAAAAACAGAACGATATGAGAAGTTTGTCTTATCTTAATGCTCAAAGACTTTTTTTATAGAGGACTAAATTTTAAAATAGAATGTGAAATGAGAAAATGTGTTTGTGAATCTCAAATATTTTTAATGGAACGAAAGGGAAGCGTTTAATTGAACATGTATGACGCAACGTTCCGTCATGCGACGTTATTTAGGTGCGGCGACTTCCCTAATCGCACATGCTTTATAATTGGATATTTTTAAAAGTATAAAGCATTTTTATTTGAATTTTTCAGAACTGATTTGAAATTGATATAGCTTTCAACATGTGCAAGTGTTATATTATGTCAACTAGAAGCAATTTTATGGAAGTTGTGACATTACTTTTGGATCAACCCTCGTATTTCTATGTAAAACTTTTGTTGACAATTTTGGCCCCACTCTATCCCCGGGGGTCATGATTCGAACAAAATCGAATCTAAACTACCTGAGGATGCTCTCATTATATATATGATTAATTATGGCTATGCGATTTTTGAGAAGATGATTTTTAAAGAATAGTCCTACATATTTCTATGTAAAACACTACCTGAGGATGCTTCCATATATTAAATATGATCAATTATGGCTTTGCTGTTCTTGAGAAGAAGATTTTTCCTATATATTTTTATGTAAAACTTTGGTCGGCCATTTTAGCCCTGCCCTACCCCCGGGGGTCATAATTGGAACAAAATTGAATCTACACTGCACTTGGCTGAGGTGAGCTAAAAAGCTGTATGTAGTGATTCTACAGTTTCTTTTTCTTCTTATTTTTTCATACTTATTTTTGTGCACGCGGTTTCTTAAAGACTCCTGGGTGGATTTTAATGAAAATTACAGAAATAATATCTTGTTTTCTGAAGTTATTTTATCGGACAGATTTATTTTTTAGGAAATTCCCTTCTGGTTCTAGTTTCGGACCATTTCCTGAATTTAAAATGATGTTTTGTCCTGAGGGATATTCTCAAAAACCTGTAAACAATATCAATGTGAAACTTTCTGGGATTATAGATCGTGATAAGTACTATCCAGGAAGCAGTCATGGGAGTTGAACATGGTGTAAAATAAAATCTTTGATGGGGAGGTTAAGTGAATGATCAATATTATTAACATAAATTGTTTCAGATTTCATGTGTTGCAACAACCTTGAGAAAGACATTCAGAGACAATGAATAGCAGAAAAATGCATGGACCGTAACGCTTTTCTGCCTATTTTAGTCCTTTTTTGAATGGGAGTGTATTTATTAATCGGGATGTCCATCCATCTGTTTGTTGCGCTTTAGGTATACCCATCTCTTATCTGCAACTCCTCTTACACCACTGAATGAAATTTTCATAGAATCTTTATTTCATATTGCAGTTGTGCACCTTCTATTACTTTTTCATCCTACACATATTTTGGATCTTTTTTAATATTGTGAAGAAAACATAGGTAATCAGAGATTACAGAGCTCACCTCAACGAATGTTGTCTTTAAGTAAGGCAAAGTCACACAATTCCCTAACAAAAAGTATACATTCCAAAAATGAAAATATTTAAGCAATTTTGATCTGATACTTTGAAATAGATCTACATAAACAAGAAATCTGTGAGCCAATGCTCACTAGCAATACCCCCGCTCTGATGTAAATAAGCACTATCATGTTAATATACACAAGCTCAATTACAGGCAGATGCACAGAAAAATATGAAGTTGACATCAGATTCATATCAAAATTAATCCCACCATATGGCATGCCTCAACAAAGAGTATAATAAAATTTCAAGCATCTGCTATGAATATAGGTAATGAGAAATATGCGACAAAATTTTTTATGTATAAATGGACAGACACACAAACAAACAGGAAGTTGACATCGAATTTGAATAAAAATGTATCCCAATGAATGGTATTCCTCAGAGAAGATTGTGTTAAAATTTCAAGCACCTGCCTTGAGTAGTTGCTGAGAAAACTGCGACAAAAATTTGTTATATATAAAACGGATAGACGCACAGACAAACAGGAAGCTGATATCCAATTTAAACGAAAATGTAGCCCAACATATGGCATACCTTAGAGAAGATAGTGATAAAATTTCAAGCATCTACAATGAGTAGTTGCAGAGAAAACTGTGACGAAAATTTGTTTTGTATGAAACGGACAGACACATGGACAAACAGGAAGTTAACATCTGATTTGAACAAAAATGTATCAAAAAATATGGCATACCTTAGAAAAGATTGTGTTAAAATTTCAAGCATCTACGATGAGTAGTTGCTGAGAAAACTGCGACGAAAATTTGTTATGTATGAAACGGACAGACGCACAGACAAACAGGAAGTTGACATCAGATATGAACGAAAATGAATCCCACTATATGGCATGCCTCAGAGAAGATTGTGTTAAAATTTCAAGCATCTACGATGAGCAGTTGCTGAGAAAACTGCGATGAAAATTTGTAATGTATGAAACGGACAGACGCACAGACAAACAGGAAGTTGACATCAGATTTGAACGAAAATGTATCCCACCATATGGCATGCCTCAGAATAGATTGTGTTAAAATTTCAAGCATCTACAATGAGTAGTTGCAGAGAAAACTGTGATGAAAATTTGTTTCGGACGGACACACGGACAGACAGACAGACAGACACACAAGGGTAAAACAGTATACCCCCCTCTCCTTCGGAGCGGGGTTATAAAAATTCAAACTAGTTCTTCTTCATGAAAATGTAATGAAAATCCAGCATCTGAATCAAATTTGAGAGTTTTCATCTCTTGATGCAACATTTGTGCAAGTTTGGTTTATACAATGTTATATAAGCCTTATAGTTTTTGGTAATAAACCTGCAACCATAACTTTTACCTTGTCTATTATCTGAAAAATGTATGTCGAATTCAGCATCCAAAGCATTTAGTCCATTAGTGTGCATCCTTAGATGTATCATCCATGCAAATCTCATTATAGGGCTCATAGTTTATTGGA
Source organism: Saccostrea glomerata (assembly GCA_003671525.1). Classification (NCBI taxonomy): domain Eukaryota; kingdom Metazoa; phylum Mollusca; class Bivalvia; order Ostreida; family Ostreidae; genus Saccostrea; species Saccostrea glomerata. Next base: position 14,386 of record PRKT01002585.1, on the reverse strand, counting down.
AATGAAACATGTATCAAAAACCACCTGCACCAAAAACTTTAACCTGTTCACTCAACCGGAAAATGTAGGTCAGATTCAGCATCCGAAGCAAGCCCAGTAGTATGCATCCTTAGATGTATCATCCATGCAAGTTTGGTCAACAAAGGGCTTATAGTTACTTGGAAATGAAACCTGCACCAAAAACTTTAACCTGTTCACTCAACCGGAAAATGTAGGTCAGATTCAGCATCCGAAGCAAGCCCGGTAATATGCATCCTTAGATGTATCATCCATGCAAGTTTGGTCAACACAGGGCTTATAGTTTCTTGGAAATGAAACCTACACCAAAAACTGCACCAAAAATGTTAACCTGCTCCAAAAACATTAACCTGGTCATTTCTTTGCTGAAATTGCAGCATCTGAAAGTTTGTCTGGTACAGTACCGACCAGACCCAACCTGACACCCAAGCAGTCCCAGAAAGCAGTCCCCGAGACTGCTTTGGGACGGCTCTGGAACTGCTCCGGCACTGCTGAGGGACTGCTCTGGGACCGCTGTGGGACTGCTCTGGCACTGCCCTGGGACTGCTCTAAAAAGCAGACCCAGCAGTCCCAGCTGTCCCAGCTGTCCCCGGGACTGCTTTTTGGGACTGCTTTGTTCACTCATGTGTGAAAGAAGTTCTGAATGACATGATAGCTCCGCCCCCTTGTGTGTTCTGAATTTGCAGGCTCCCAGTTGTTTTGTTTACATGCAGCAGAGAGGAGTTTAAACTATTAAAAAAGAAAGGATTTCTTACAATATTTTGATAAGTAGAGATAATTATAGTTAATTAATATTTTCAGAGACTGTATATTTACAGAAATGTAGTTAGAATATTTTTTTTAAATAAAGTTATTTAATACGTAAGTCAGGAGAAGATTTTTTTATCCCTAAAAATAAACTACAAATTTATAAAAAAAAAAAAATCTACATGTAGGCCTATTTTATTATTTAATATAAAATAATGTGCACTCAAAATTTGCCTTGGCACTATTTAAAAATAATCAGCATAGAGTTAGAAATAAGATTTTTAAATGAAAAGCTTCATGTTTTAAGGGTACCATATAAAAGTATCTGAAAAAGTATTCCATGCAACCCTAAAATATTTAAGACTAACAATTTATTAAATGACCATGAAATGAAATGATGCTACCATTCTTCCATAACTTAAACAATGTGAATAATTGTTGGGGAATTTATCAATGAATTACCGGTAATGTTTAATTTATAAACAAGTTATCAAAAGAGTACATTTATTTTTATAAATAAAGAGTTGAAAATACCGGGATTTGTTATTTATTTCTTTTTTCTTTAACTTGTGTTTACATGTACCTGGTCGATTAATGTTTCTTAAATGGTATCAACACCCGCGGTTTCAATCGCCTTAGGGCAGAAAATCAATGCATGTTATTTGGGTATAGTATCAGCGTTTCACATCATTGAACATGCTGGTCAACAATGGCCCTAATTTCACTCTGACGGTATGTAATGCAAAAATAAAATTGATAAATGAAATGTGTATGAATTTCTTTCAAGATTAATTAATTTTGAACATAATCTGAGGGTTCCATTCTGGTGATTTACAAATGCACATTCTTACATTTACAAATAAAACACTTAAAACTGAGTATTACAGAGATAGAGAAATTAACACTAATTAAATTGACATGTCAGTAAAAGTAATCATGACTGAAAAATAATACTTGGCAAATTTAACAAAGAATTTCTAAAAGCCCCAAAAATTCCTTTTGAGTATCTCGATAGTATGGAAATTGGCCGTATAATAATTAATGAGATCAATTTAAAACTTATTCTTACTAATGGAAAATAATGAATTCACTGTTAATTTTCTGTATAAAAATAAATATGGGAAACAGTATAAATCACAGAAAATAAAGAAATTGAATTATTATTAAATTACACACACCCAATAATTGTGATTAAATGTTCATGTTCAGTTTAATCCATACATGTACGTGTGAAAGTCTTCTTGCTTCAATAATTGTTAATTCAATTCGTTTCTATACGCGCACTGTTCATAAATGATCTTCGCACACATGTAAGGATTCCTGGCATACTACCCAGAATCAATTCCTACTGCCTTTTATAGTTTCATTGTTTATTGCAAATCTCATTTCTGAGTTAGTTCCGCCCATTAAATAAATAAACCCCGCCCACTGGGACTGCTGGGACTGCTTTCTGGGACTGCTGGGACTGCTGTATGGGACCGCTGGGACCGCTCTGGGACTGCTGTGGGACTGCTGTGGGACCGCTGTGGGACTGCTCTGGGACTGCTTTAGCAGTCCCAGAAAGCAGTCCCCGGGACTGCTCTGGGACTGCTTTGTGTCAGGTTGGGTCTGGTCGGTACTGTACAATGAAACACACTAAAACCATCTTCCATGCATGTCTAATCAATATAGGACACAGAAGTAATTAAAAAGAAAGCTGCTCCAAAAAACTTAACCTTAACCTGGGACGCCGATGCCAAGGGTATCACATAAGCTCCCCCCCCAACTTCGTTGCGGTGAGCTTAAAAGCAATACAAACTCAAAAACAAATATTTAGTGACCAAACATAACAAGAGGCTCAGGGGCCACAGCGCTCACCTGAGCACATCAACTAGGAAAAAGCACATGCTATGATTTGGACAAACTTAATCTACACTACCTGAGGAGAATTCTACATAAATATTACTAATCATGGCTTTGAAGTACTTGAAAAGAAGATTTTTAAAGATTTTTCCTATATATTCCAATGAAAATTTTTGGTCGGCCATTTTGGCCCCACCTTACCCCGGGGTCATGATTTGAACAAACTTGAATCTACACTATCTGAGGATGATTCCACATGAGTTTCATATTTCCTGACATAGTGGTTCTTGAGAAGAAGATTTTTAAAGATGTTTCCTATATATTCCTATGTAATACTTTGATCCGCCGTTTTGGCCTCACCCTACCCCCGGAGGTCATGATTTGAACAAACTTGAATCTATACTATCTGAGGATGATTCCACACGAGTTGAATCTTTCCTGGCCAAGTTGTTCTTTAGAAGAAGATTTTTAAAGATTTTTCCTATATACCTTAGTTAAACTTTGATCTTCCATTTTGGCCCCACCCTACCCCCGGGGGGTCATGATTTGAACAAATTTGAATCAACACTATCTGAGGATGATTCCATATGGATTTCATCTTTCCTTACATATTTTTTCTTGAGAAGAAGATTTTTAAAGATTTGTCCTATTTATTCCTATGTAAAAGTTTGATCGACCAATTTTGCCTTACCCTACCCAGTAGCAGAGAAGAAGATTTTCAAAGAAATAATTCATTTACACTATATACGTATTTAGCCTCAACCTAGCACTAGAACCCATGACCCCAGGGCCATGAATTTCACAATTTTGGTAGAGGACTCAATGCTGATTACAATCATGCAAACAGTTTATCTGCTTGATGTCCAGGAGTAAAGGAGAAGATTTTTAAAGATTGCACTATTTTTAGTGGTTTTTGCCCCACCCCTCAAGCCCCAGGGGGCAGGGACCATGAAATTCACAATTTTTATTCCCATTCACCCATAGATGCTATATGCCAAATTTGGTTGAAATTGGTTCAGTGGTTTCAGAGAAGAAGCTAAAAATGTTCAAATGTTAACGCACGACGACGAACGAAAAGTGATAGCAATAGGTCACCTGAGTTTACTCAGGTGATCTAAAAATCAAAGATGCATCAACAAAAAAAATTAAACCAGTTAGTACCATAGATACTTAAATAAAGTAAAAGCCATTAAATGTCAAAACTAGGTCACCATAGACATCATTCTTCGAAAACCCAAGATGCATCAACTTACAAAGTTTGATGATTCTAAGCCAATAAGTACCAAAGATACTTAAATAAAGCCATAAAATGTTAAAAGTACATGTAGGTCACCCTGACCTATTTTTTAGTTGTCACTCTCCGAAAACCTAAGACGCATCAACTCACAAAGTTTGATGATTCTAAGCCAATAAATACCTAAGATACTCAAATAAAATGTCGACAGTATGTCACAGTGACCTACTTTTTGGACATCATTCTCTGAAAACCAAGAGCATCAACATACAAAGTTTGATGATTCTAAGCCAATTACCGTGACCTATATTTTGGTCGAAATTTTTCAAAGTCAAAAGATGCAACTGCTGACCAAGTCTGATGATCCTAGGTCTGAAGGTTATCAAAATATGCCTTTTAAACAATTCAAAATCAAATGCCTGCAAAATTCAAAAAGTAGGTCACAGTGACCTACATTTTCATAAACGTTAATGTTTTGAGGTTCCAAGATGCATCAATTTACAAGATTTGATGATTCTAAACCTCTCAGTGTCTGAAATAATTGGATTTAATGTTTTAAAAAGAATTAGTCATATAGTTCAAAAAGTAGGTCACAGTGACCTACTTTTAAGCTGACGTTGTTCAAGACCCAAGATGCATCAACTTACAAAGTTTGATGATCTTACGCCTTAAAGTGCCTGAAATATGCCTTCAAATCAATCTGAAAAATTTAAAAAGTAGGTCACCATGACCTACTTTTGAGTTAACATGATGTGAATTCCTGAGATGCATCAACTTACAAGATTTGATGATCCTAGTCCTAATAGTAAGCAAAATATAAACGTTTTTATTATTTGTAAATTTAGGTCAACTTTGAAGTGACCTTGAGACCACGACCTTTGCCCCAGGGTCATGCCTTGAACAACAATCTTCAACATATTCTGATCCTTGTATGTAAGTATGGTGAAAATCTGCCTAGTGGTTCTGGAGAAAAAGATTTTTTAGCAACCAGTACTTTTGGTTTTGTTTTCCTGATTATCTCCCCTTGTTTACGGGTCCCGACCCTTATTTTAGTATAAAAGGTAGCCTTTGGGCCAAGGATACCCTGTGACAAATTTAACACTGATTGGCCAAGGGGTTCTTGAGTTATGGCCCATATTCTAAAAAGTTAACGCACACTGCACAAATGGTCATAGCAGTAGCTCTTTGAGCCTTTGGCTCAGAAGAGCTAAAAATGACCAATACTGTAGATTTCTAAATATACGCGAGGAATTAATTATCGCGTAATTTCGCGATAAGCATCACTAGCGAAATAAACTTACTCGCTTTTATTTGTAAATTTTGTTGATCAACCATCCAACCGCGAATTATAATTCTTGCAATTTGTAGTCCAATAGCCATTCCTCGATAAAAAGTACTCGCGAAAAATAAGGAATCTACAGAAATGGCTTCACTGTTCTTGAGAAGAAGACTTTTCAAGATTTTACGTGTAAATTTCAATGTTAAGTTTTTATTTACCATTGTGGTCCCACCCTACTCCCAGGAGGCATGTTTTGAACAAACTTGAACATTGTTGAATCTACACCACCTGCAAATGCCTCCATATAAATTTTATCAACCATTTCTTCACTGTTCTTCAGATAAAGATTTTTAAAGATTTTTTCTAAATTCCTATGCTAAACTTTGATTGTCTATTGTGACCCCATCCCATCCCGGGGGGTCATGTTTTGAACAAACTTGAATCTACACTACCTGCATGTGCAGATGCTTCCATATAAATATGACTAAAAATGGCTTCACTGTTCTTGAGAAGAAGATTTTTCAAGATTTTACCTGTAAATTCCAAAGTAAAATTTTCATCAACAATTTTTGCCCCGCCCTACCCCCAGGGGTCATGATTTGAACAAACTTGAATCTAAACTGCCTAGGGATGCTTCCATATTAATATGACCAACAATGGCTTCACTCTTCTTGAGAAGAAGATTTTTCAAGATTTTTTCTATATATTTCTTTGTAAAATTTTGATCAGTCACTGTGGCCCCGCCCTACCCACAGGGTCATGATTTGAAAAAAATATAATCTGCAATACCTGAGAATGCTTCCACATGAGTTTCATCTTCCCTGGCCCAGTTGTCCTTTGGAAGATTTGTAAAAGATGCAAATAATTTTTCGCTAATTCATAATTATTTCCCCTTGGAAGAGGGTGTGGACCTTCATTTGTACAAAAAAAAAACTTGAATCCCCTTCACCTAAGGATACTTTGTGGCAATGGTTGAATTCGGCCAAGTGGCTCTTGAGAAGAAGATGAAAATATGAAAAGTTTACGACAACATTAATGACGACAACAACGACAGACAATGAAGAAATTTTGATCAGAAAAGCTCACATGAGCCTTCGGCTCAGGTGAGCTAAAAAAATTAGTATGCTGAAAATTGTTACGGATCTCTTAAAATCAGGTCTACATACAGGTTTTGATTCTATGAAAAATACGGTTGAGTATTGCAGAAATGTAATAGGGTGACATGTAAATGTCTATAAATGTAAAACCATTCAAGAAATGAGATTTTGACAACAGAAATCCTGTGCATTCTTAATGGCTAAATGTAGAAATTATTTACCTTCTAACTTTCTGTCTTTAACAATGAAAAGATGTTGATGGACTTCCAATCCCCTGGTGGACTCTGTAACTTCACCAACATTCTGACTTTGCCCTCTTAATCGCTTCAGTAGCGTTGTTTTTCCAGCCTCAGCACATCCAACAAGTATTCCTCTGGCATGGGTGACAGTTGTCTTCTCCTTTCTCAAGAACGTTTTTAACTCATCCACTTTATCTAAAACATAAAAGAATAATTAGAATTATTCTCAGAACACACAGATGATATTTTTTCTTTCATTTGATGAACACAGAAAAAAATCCAAAAGGTCCGAGGGCCTTAACAGTTACCTGAGTATAGTATAGCACTGTAAGGATAAAAAAAATATAATATTAAAACCAAAATAAAAAAAAAACAAACTTGAATCCATGTTGCTAAGTGAATAGCAAAGGGAAATAACTCACATATTAATTCAGCCCTAGAACCAAACTTTTATTACAAAATGGGTCAAGAATTTCACAGGTCTGTAAAATATAACCCAGCTTTATTACACTGTACTTTTTAGCAGAGTAAAATATTTTCAAGGAAATAAAACATAATAAAACATTTTCACTGTAGATTCAAAACATCTTAACCCTCAAGGCCTCAACACTAGAATTCCATTTACAGAGGTCTTGAAATACACAATTTTGAAAGAAGAACTCCATCCTTTATCTTTACTAAACTCTTAATTTATTTCTTTAATATCTAAGAGCAGAGAAGACATTTTTTTCTAAGAAATAATGTTTTCTGTATTTTAACATGTTAAAATGTTTAATCAATAGAGCCCCTCCCCCTATTTCATCAAAAGAACACTGAACTCACTATTTCTATGTAGTTCATCAGTTAAATTTCTAAAAGGAGAGTGGAAAATTTTCAATTCGTTTTTGAATTTATGTATTTTTACAATATGACCTTTAGAGAAGTGCCCTTAGACACGAGAGAAGGCCACCGGGAGGATGAAAATTTACAATTTCGGTTTCCCTTTTTACTAGTAACTGCTATATGTCAGAGTCGGTTGAAACTGGTCCTTTAGTTCCAAAGAAGAAGCTTTAAATATAAGATGTTACCCTCTGTTCATGTAAAGGAGAGGTCCACTGGGAATAAGTATTAAATCCTTAGTTACACATTCATGCACACCTGGCCTCCACACAGTAACCTTTTGACCTTGTTAATTTTATCAGAAAGAACCTTTTAATTTACAACTAATGTTTTGTTTTAAGAAGACCTACTACAAAAACTTATTTTCAAATCCCTATAGCCCACACTCACCCACTCTACACACATTTTACATATATCCGATAGATTTCAATTAGTCTGGTCCCCTGTTTCATCCTACATGATTTTCTACATTAAAATCTAAATTCAAAAAACAATTCATAACCATATTTTTTCCTAATCCCTATATTTTATATGGTAAATGAAAATATTATATGTATACATTTTACTTTTGTTTTTTTTTAATCCATTAGCATTTTAAACAATATGCACTGTCAATTCATGTCAACAAAACACAGTGTTGTTTATTTAGAGTTATCTCTCTTTGCCCAGCACCTCTATTATTCAACAAGTCAAAAGAGACAATTGTTTATATGTAATGGTTATAAGACGAAAACTGTCCATTATGTCAGATATTAGACGACCCGAGGCGCGTTAGCGCCGAGGAGAGTCTAATATCTGACATAATGGTCAGTTTGAGGCTTATAACTTACTTAAAACATTTCACCATTGTCGAACACTTCCATTGTTAACTTATTGGACAGCTACAGGTAAGGTCTCGTTCTGCTTGAATGACTACCTGGCACTGTTCATCAAGTTAGGCCAAAGAAAACCAGTTTTGGTTTTTCTTCTGATTTTATTAATTGTAGGAATCATCGAGAGGTGTTTTATATCGATAAATATGAACATTAACTTTGTTTAGTCTTATTTGTCCGCATTGCGACATTTTCTATCTAAACTACGCATGCGTAAAAATCAGTTCTACTAAATTCTTGACAATTTATTCATTTTGCAACGCAACGACCACGGATGACGACGTGCATTTTGATTTTGAAAAAAATACCTTCAGAATCGGGTGTTTTGACGATGCCATTTACCGATTACACCAAGATGCCTCAGTTCAAGTTTTTACTATGAAATCCGGATATATATTCTTATGTTTCGGAGTTTCCCGTTAACAGGTAATTTTTGTAAAGCAATAGGATTTGAAGTATTTTAATCCTACAACTGTTTAAGCATTTTCTTTGAAATTGGGAGATTATTTCTGGTGTATTTTTTTTAAATGCAACACTTTCTCTTTTGTGTGCAGGTTTCGAACTCGGAAGGATTTTACCCCAGTCACTCCTTAAAAGAACGACAGACACTCGCTCAAACGCCGCAGGACTAGGTGGACAAATGGTAATAAATCACTGAACGAAATTACAGATTCTGTTGGAATTTCGTGAGCAAAATTTTGTGCTAAATGCGGGAAAATGGATATTTCAATAAACAAAAAGCCCAAGGTTGTGTTTAAGAAAACGCACTCTTCTCATTAATTCTTTGTGTCCTTTGGATTCTATATTATGTTCCGTGAATCAAGCATTGGGAAATGAATCTATTATATAGCAATGAACGGTGAATTCAGGAACTTTATGATCGGAGCCACGGATGCGTCTACAATAATGAATCTGAGACATTCAACTCACTGGATTTTTTGTGCCATTTTCAACGGGATTTTTTGTGAAATACTAACATTTAACGCTACTATTTTCCTACGTTGTTCATATTAAATTGTTAGATTTGTCATTGCTTTTAAGTGCTGTTTACTTATTTGCCTCGCTCTTTGTTCTCATTTTAACGTTACCTGTACCTGTCCAATAAGTTGAAACTTATTGGACACCTACAGGTAACTTATTGGACGGGGTGCAGGACAATAACAAATTTATTGAACCAGGTTTAACAAAAGATGACGTCACAGAAATGTTTTAAGTTTCAGTAATATCTATACACTTGATAAAGCTCTACACACGTGAGAAATTTAATTAATTCCAGAGGATGTTTTACAAGTTCATAAACATTTACATGTATTAACATGATTCAAACATTTTTTTTCTTTCTAGAAATAACTGCTTTGCCAAACTCTTTTAAAACATGTAAAAGTATTCTACGATAAAGTATTAGTTTAACTACAATTTATAATTCATATCATCCTCATCTTGAAAATATTTCTTGCTATTTATTGTGATAAATTATAATTCAATGAAAGATGTAATGTAATTAGACTTATCATTTTAAATGTTTTGTTTGATATAACACATACAAGTTGATACAACAGTGAATGTGTCTTCCTAAATATTTAAATTATTGTAGATAATGGTAGATGTAGCATTGTACACAAAACATAGTTACCTAATACCTATACATGTAAATAAGACACACAATCAATTCATATAAGAATGTAACTCACCAGTCAGATTGTCCCCTTCATTGATAAGTCTGTAAATGTTTACTGTGTTGTTGTTCAATGATCCAACCCAGATAAACTGTGTATCACAATCTGTCTATCCCGTGTTGTGCTGTATCAATCTGTGTCAGATAGAGACCTTCCTGGTCAATGATATGTACTGTGTCGCTTTTATAATCACACAGCAGGATGTGTGACAGTGCGTCAGTACAGATTCCACGTGGCCATAGTCGTGATCCTGATGGGTGACCTGTGTAGGAGAAGCGATGTCTCCCTCTACTGTCTGTCTGTCACCACTACAGCACGGTCCCAGTCAGACACAATAACATCTCCATTGCGGTTCTCTGTGATGAACATAGGTATACTATACAGTCCCTGACCTGTGTTGTCGTGCTGTATGGTCTGTATGTGTTTACCTGTGTTGGTGTAACGGTTTACCTGGCCTGTATGTGTATCAGTATTACGTATCCCGACCAGCAGGTCTCCAGTGGAGGGGGAGCTGTAGACACACTTTGGTTCCCATGGTGATGTGTAGGGTATCACTGTGGTCTTTACTTTGTGATTTGTAGACAGTTTAGTGATGTTAAAGTTGCTGTCTATATAAATCACATCACCATTTTGAGTCACAGTATGTAATCCACCACTATATTTATATAAACCTGTCACAAGATCTAGAATGTCACCTCTTGTGTTAGTTAAGATGAGATTGCCTTTACTATCACTGATCCAGACCCGGTCTGTTGACAAGTGGGTAATGTGAAGACACTCCCCAACCCCAGACACTGTGACAGATTTCTGTAACACATACATTACTGACACCAGACTTTAATTTCCTGTGACTTTATAATCCTGTGTGGATTTCAGTCAGGGAGATCTCTCTGTAAATTACAACACTGTTCTAGAATTTTCTACATCAATAACAGGGTGTTTACAGATATTGTGTGCATCTTGCACAATCTGTGCAGTAGTTTGAATATATACATGTATTATATAAAGTGAAATAATTATTTAATATAAATTTATTACTACTTATTATAATACGCCTCTCTTTATAAGTTTACTTATTATTAAGATCAGGACATCCTTACAAAATATGTTTGCTTGCCCTCTCCTGACTGAGGATAAAAACATGGTAGGCAGATAAGGACCAAATTCTTTTCTTTATTCCAAAACACCTGCAAATGTGAAATCAAAAAAGTTTTTATTTGGGCTGTTTTAGTTACTAAATCGTTGAGAGAAGGCAACCAAACAGTTTTTAAAGATGGCCTTGTGTATCAATGTTCTCGATTTAAGAAATTGAAAAACTTCAAAGTATCAAAATACACATAAACATATTATATACCTTTCTATTGGGAACTGAGTCCTTTTGATGTCTCAATAGATAGCAGCCTCCAATTGTTCACAATATAACCTGTTTAACAAATCAATAATTACAAATTATTCAATGGAATAAAACTATATATTTAGGTATATATAAATATAAATTATACATTTTCTGAAATGATACCCATGATCAAAAGTTTGTTGTGACACATAAACAAGAGGCCCATGGGCCACACTGCTCGTCTGAGTTTATTGTCTAGGAATAAGCAGAAATCAGTTCTTACATGGGCTGGGGTGGAGGTGGACTTGATTTTTTTCACTTTCTGAATATTTTTCCATATCAACATTGTAATGGCTTTGCTGTTCTTGAGAAAAAATAAAAAAAAAATTCTTATATTTACCTTTGTAAAATTTTGATCCCCTTTTGGGGCACTCCTCACCCCAGGGGGTTATGATTTACACAAACATAATTTTCACTTCATGAGCATCCTTCAATATCAATATGACTATAAACAACACTTTGTTGATCATGAGTAGAATTTTTTTCTATATTCTCCTGTGTAAAAATTTGATACTCCAAAGTGGCCTCACCCTACCCCCCAGAAGTCATCATTTGATGTATTGATTGTATACTGTTTAACTTCCCTCTCCAGAATATTTGACTGATTTGGAGACGTCGCCATTGCCGGTGAAGGGCTGCAAGTTTAGGCCTATGCTCGGCACTTACGGCCTTTGAGCAGGGAGGGCTCTTTATCTTGCCACACCTGCTGTGACACGGGGCCTCGGTTTATACGGTCTCATCCGAAGGACCGCCCCATTTAGTCACCTTTAACAACAAGCAAGGGGGTAGTGAGGACCTATTCTAACCCGGATCCCCACGGGGGGTCATCATTTGAAGAAATCTGAATCTACACTTCCTGAGGATATTCTAATATCAATATGAGTAAACATGGCTTTGCTTTTTACTTGAGAAGAAGATAGTTAAAGTTGTTGTTTTTGATATGTATGTCTAGCCCTATGTAGGACTTTGATTCCCCACTGTGGCCTCATCCTACCCCAGGGAGTCTTAATTTGAATAAACGTGAACTTACACTATCTGAGAAATATATGCTTCTGTATCAATATGCAATACAACTAGAAGAGGCTTTATTGTTCTTGAGAAGAATTTGAAAGTTTTTTTCCGATATTATGCCATGTAATCTTTGATCCACTACAGTGGCCCCAAACTTAACTCCATAAAGAATAATTTGAACAAATCTGATTCTACACTACTTGAGTACTTCCATATCAATATGGCTTGATAATCGTTTCTTCTTAAGAATAAAATTATGAAACATTTTTTCTTTCATATTCTTATGCCAATTTTTACCCCAATTTTGGCCCAACCCTATTCCTGGTATTGATCTGAACAAAATTGAATCTAGTGTATACATCACTGAAAGAAGGTTTCTTACAAGTTCATATTTGTATGCCCAGTTGCTCTTGCGAAGAGGATTTTTAAAACATGCTACCAAATTTTCACTGTTTTTCTAAATTATCTCCCCTTCACTTGAATAAAAGTGAATCTATAAGTACACTGTATGAACTTCCAGTAAATATTACATAATTATGGCTGATCAGGGCATGTGTACAAGGGCAGACAGACAGACAAAGTGATTCAGGTGTGTAAGAAACTACAGACATTTTTTTTTTTACAATTTCACAATTTTAAAACTATTTTAAACTATTTAAAACTATTTTCTCACGAAACATACCTGATTTTTATTTGTCAAATTTCATTCCATTATTATCCAATGATGCTTTTTGGCAACACACACTGTTTACAATTCTTGTCTCTTTAGAGTGATACTGTGGGAAAAAAAGAAAAAAAAAACTTAAGGATACATGTATCACGTCCTTGGATCAAAATAGATGGCATTATAGCACATAAATAGCTCTGAAGATTTTCATGACAAACTAAACTCATCATTCAGTTTTCATTTCTTGAAAATATTTATCAAAATTTCAATAGATAAGAGGATAATAATTTTGAAAAATCATAAACATTACAAACCTTATTATAAGATACATTGTACTGTATGATAATTTTTTTAATGGTAAATTATTTATATCATGTATATACCCAGCTTACCCATTCACATGATATATTTTAAAGCCGGTACACAGGGACCTATATACTAAAGTTTAGTAGATAGGTCCCTGCTGTGTACGAAGGGAATTTTTCTTCCCCCCCCCCCCACATATTTGAGCAGCATATCTGGAAACATGAACACAGTACAAGTAGAAAATATTATTGCACAGAATCAATGTATCAAATATGTCCAATTTATCCTATTAAGGGGTATGTTTTAAGTTAATCGTGTTATCAATGTATATGTTTTGTTATGCTTGTAGAAAATGTATATAAGCCTCCACAAGCACCTGTGCTCAGGAACTCATGTATCTTGATTGGACCTTTACTAGGCCTAATTTTGCTTTTTATATTAAAAGACATGTCAACATTTAAGAATTGGCTATAAAAGTGTACTTATTATAAAACTTTCTCATTTATTTTTGGCGTTTCTCCTTTCTCTGTCGGGGTTCTCCCCCAAAAGGGTTTCTTAAAAAACCCCTAACACCCCTTCCAACCCCCCCCCCCCTTGTTCCTAATTAAAAATAAGATTATGAAACGTTTTTCTTTCATATTCTTACGCAAATTTAATACCCCCATTTTGACCAAACCCTCCCCCTAATGTTGGGGCATGATTAGAACATATTGAATCTACAACACTTAAAGAAGGCTTCTTATAAAAAAATTTTGCCCATTTGCGAGGAAGATTTTTAAAACATGTTATTTACCAAATTTTCACTTTTTTTCCTAAATTTTCTCCCATTATAAGAGCTTGTGGCCCTTAACGTGAATAAATGTGAATCTCCTTTACCTAAAAATGCTTTGTAGACACATGTAGTTTGGTTGAAATTGGCCCATGGGTCTAGAAGTTGAAAAACTTAAAAGTTTACAGATGGACGGACAGAGAGCTAGACTTACAGACTACAGACAAAATTTGATCAGCATTCATTTAAGGTGAGCAAAAGAGAACAAAAAAGCACATACCACACCGATTTCTTGTATCTGGTAAAACAATGAAAAACTGCACGGTTTCCGTTTATCTTGTTTCTTTATTTGGT
>PRKT01002584.1:0-17497 GCA_003671525.1 Saccostrea glomerata | reverse complement strand
GTTCGCATGTGCGAAGTACTAGTTTGACATTAACAACAGACCTAGACGCTTATTTATCACCGACATTATCAAATAAATGTAATGATTCAATCAATTACAATGAAAAAAGATTAAACTTACACTTTGATGGGCTCCAACTAATCGAAAACAATGTTAGAAAACTGCATAAACAACATGTGCCCTCATGGGCGGAAGTGCATGAACTCAATTAGTTCGTACCATGAACGATTAAGTCGTACCGAAAAAATTCTTATCAACATAACATTACACTCCCCGCCTGATATGCTAATATCATAACATACATTGCAAATACAATCAACATCACTACTAGTGACTAGAATAAAATAATATCAATATAAACATCATTTCACATCCAAATGTACAGTTTGCACCTTACAAAGACAAGAGTTTCACAATTTCACACACAGGGCGAACATATACAGTCTTTGCATTTCCTCGAACAACCTGTACTTCCACCTTTCGGACCAAACCATCGTAGCTAGGGAACACACGCAATACCACTCCTAATGGCCACTGATTACGAGGTACATCTCGGTCGCGCAAGAGAATGATGTCACCCACTTTCAAGTTCTCATTCACGGACTCCCACTTCTGTCTCGACTGCAAAGTTGACAAGTAATCAGATTTCCAACGTTTCCAAAAGGTGTTCGCAAGGATCTGGACGTATTTCCATTGTGAGCGATACATCTCCTTAGTATCCAACTCCACAGGATGCTGTGTCATGGTCCCAGTCTTCTGTGTTAACAGAACTGATGGTGTAAAAATAAACGGTGAGTTTGGGTCAGTGGAAACTGATACGATAGGCCTCGCGTTGATTATTTCGCTGACTTCTGCCATTAAGGTAGACAAAACTTCATGAGTAAGGTTCTGATTGGCTGGGTTTCTGAGCATGTTATCCAGAATGCGTCACGCAACTCCGATAAGCCGCTCCCATACCCCACCCATATGGGACGCATGAGGGGGATTGAATTTCCACACCGTTCTATGGTCCTCCAAAATTGATATCGTTTCGGAGTCCTCTACATTGATGACCGTCATGTGTAGTGCCTCAGTGGCGCCAACAAAATTGGTACCTCGATCCGACCTAAATTCTTTGACTTCACCACGAATAGCATAAAATCTCCTCATAGCATTGATGAATGATCCTGTACTCATTTCCACAATGAGTTCACAGTGTACTGCTCGACAGTACAAGCAAGTAAATATCACAGCCCAACGTTTCGAGTTGGCACTTCCTCCACGTTAACACATCCCACGGACTGAACACGTCAACACCAACGAATGTGAACGGTGGACAAGGCGTCAAACGGTCTCTAGGTAAGTCACTCATCCTTTGTTCTACAAACTTCCCTCGCAATCTCCGACAGATTACACATTGAAAGAGTATGGAGGATATAAGGCGTTTCCCTCCAGTAATCCAGAATCCTGCTTTCCTCAAGGCGCCTTCCGTGAGATGTCTTCCCTGATGCTCAATCTGTTCATGGAAATGTCTAACAATCAATGATGTTTTCCCGGAATCAAGACTGGATGCTTCTCACCATATGGTAGGTCTGATATCTGGAGTCTACCTCCCACTCTCACGATCCCTTCCTCATCTATAAAGGGCGTAAGCTTTAGAATGGAGCTTGTCCGCAGTAGGGGTTTGCCCTCCATTAGAGCTTCAGTCTCTCTAGGGTAAGTGTCTAACTGCACAGCTCTAACAATCTGGTTCTCAGCCTGCGTGTTGAGTTCTGTGTCATTAGTTTCAGTCTCTTTGTACTTCTTTCTGAATTTTGTCACGAATCGCAGCAACACCCTTATTGCAGATAAGAGAGATTTCCAACCGGAGAATCGCTTGAAACGAGATGTTCTGAGATAACTTACAGTTTCCATGCCATCCGCCTTGGTCTTGCATGTAGTATGAAAGATGAAATCCTTCACTCAAATCAGGCATAGTTTCTGTAATATAATGACATGAATAATCTTATGTATGACTTAATTAGTATGTGAACTCTCTAATGTGTAAAGTCTAATAAATCAGTTTCCGGTTTTCATCATCATGGTGTTCTAATCAGGTTATTACATGGTGTCAGAAAATTCACATCCATCGCCCCAGGAATATGGCTCATAAAGGCATTAGAACCCTTCCAGAATTTAATCCGACTGATCCTAACACTGGAGCTAGAGAATGGGAGTCGTACAAGCGTGATTTCCTCGTTCATTTGGATGCACTAGGATTGAGCGATAAACCCGGCAAAAGGAAAGTAGGTATGTTGCTCGCCAACATGGGACGTGAGGCCGTCAAAATATATGATTCCTTCATATGGGCACCTGGAATAGAAGCAGATGAGGGAAACAACATAGAAGCGCAGCCCGGAGAGAATCGCCATGACCTAGATACAGTTTTCGGCAAATTCGACCGCCATTTTGGTGTGCACAATTATCGCAATATCAAGAGACAGGAATTCTTAAATACCAAGAGAGGTAAGAGAACAATTATGGACTATATCTCGGAGCTTAAGCGGAAAGCAGAATTTTGTGAATACGGTGAGCATAAGGAGGGCTTCATATGTGACATGATTATTAATGGTGTTAACGACAGGAAGTGCTCCGAGAAATTAATGGAAATTCCAGCTGCTGACTTAATTCTAGATAGAGTAATTCAGACATGTCGACAGGTCGAACTAACTAGCGCACATCTGAAAAACTTGGATGCAGAGAACCCAACAGTAAATCTTGCACACATGCATCATGAGAAAACAATGATGAATCGTCGACCTACAAGGGGAGGTAAATACCAAGGCACTCATCCATTTTGTATCAAATGTGGCAAACACCATGCGAGTGGAAACTGTCTTATAACGGCTTATAACAAGCATTGTGATTTATGTGGACAAAAGGGACATTTCAAACATTCAACCTTGTGTCGAGGACGCACTACACCAGTCAGAAATTTTCGCAGAGGCAGGAGCAGGTTCAGAGGCAGTGGACATGCACCACAGCGATCAAGGGTATATTACGCAGAGGATGATAATGAATATCAGGATACACAAGAACTGGAACAAATGTTTGATCAGTGTACATTTCAGGACGTATGGACAGCTCAAACAGATTCCAGCCAGGAGAAACAAAGTGATTGGAAAGTAACCTTTGACGTCAAAGATAGGAAACTTACCCTTGATATTGACAGTGGAGCACAGTGCAACATCCTATCAAAAACAAGTGCCGAGAAATTCACATCGATTGCGCCAATTACAGACAGCAATGTTATCATCAATGGAGTGAGCAACACAACAAAAGCATGTGGACAAATATGCCTGCCATGCAGATACCAAGACAAAGAGAGAACCATAAACTTTCAAGTGATTGACAATCCTCGTCCTTTACAGCTACTGGGGAGAAAGGACAGCATTCTTTTTGGTCTTATAGCCCGAGTGAACAATGTAGCTGTGAGTGAAGTCACAGAACAGATAAAACAAGAATTCACAGATGTTATCGGACAGGAAGTTGGATGTCTGCCTGGCGAGTATGAGATCAAAGTTGACAACACCATAACACCAGTTATTCACGCACCAAGAGCTATTCCTGTAGCCATTCGTGAGCAAGTGAAAAGTGAGCTTGACAATCTCGTTCGTTGTGGAATTATTACCCCAGTCAAAGAACCAACCGCATGGGTAAACAGTATGGTTTGTGTAAGGAAAAAGAACGGTCGTGTACGAATTTGCATTGATCCATCAGATCTCAATAAAGCGATTAAGCGTGAGCATTACCCAATGAACAGCATTGACGACATAGTGACCAGGTTACACGGAAGCAAGTTTTTCTCTACCCTTGATGCTAATATGGGCTACTATCAAATAAAACTGACCAAAGCAAGCTCCTTGCTAACAACATTTAACACGCCTTTTGGAAGGTACCGATATCTTCGTATTCCAATGGGATTAAAATGTTCAGGAGAAGTGTTCCAGAGAGAAATGGTTACTCACTTTGGCAGCATGGAAGGTGTGGAAATCGTGATTGACGATATACTGGTTCATGGGAAGACTCTAGAGGAGCACACGAAGAGACTTACATCAGTACTCAAAAAGGCCCGATCAATTGGTCTGAAACTAAACTCAGCTAAGTGTGTACTTGTGAAGCCAGAAGTAGATTATGTTGGTCATCGCCTCACCGGAGAAGGTCTAAAACCTTCAAGAGATAGAGTACGAGCAATTCTTGAGATGAAGGATCCAGAGGACCGAAGCGAGCTAGAAACTGTGTTGGGCATGCTCGCATACCTAGCCAAGTTCATTCCAAGACTAAGTGAACTTACATCACCATTACGAGAGCTTAAGACTAGAGACCAGTGGAGCTGGGACACTGAAGCTCAACAGGCATTTGCTAATGTTAAGAAAGCACTTACCTCAACAGATGTCTTGAAGTACTTCGATGCGACACAGCCAGTGACCGTTACAGTCGATGCATCAATGAAAGGTTTGGGAGCAGCAATCCTGCAGAAAAATGGAGTAGTGGCTTATGCGTCTCGAGCTCTAACACCAGCGGAGCAAAGATATGCGCAAATCGAGAAGGAGATGCTCGCAGTATTGTTTGGGTGCGAACGTTTTCACAAATTACTGTATGGGAAAGCTGATGTAACTATAGAAACAGACCACAAGCCACTTGAAAGCATCATGAAAAAACCAATACACACAGCACCGATGCGAATTCAAAAAATGATGTTAAGACTGCAGCCGTACGAATTTAATCTCGTATATGTGAAGGGGAAGGAAATCGGATTGGCAGATTGTCTGAGCAGGTTACCGTTACAGGAGAGTGACGAACAAGTGATAGACGATGAAATGATGGTTTTTACTGTAGAAACACTGTCATATACAAACCATGAGACACTAGTAGAAGCCACGAAGAAAGATCAGCAATTACAGACTCTAAAGCAAGTAATCTGCCAAGGATGGCCAGATAGGAAATGTGACTTGCAGCTTGAAGTCATGCCGTTTTGGGACTTTCGCGATGAGTTATCTACCTACAATGGGTTAATCTATCGTGGAGAACGAACAGTCATACCAACAGAGCTACGAGCTACAACACTGAAAACTATTCACAGTTCTCATCAAGGAATTCTTAAATCCAAACAAAAGGCTAGAGAGCTAGTGTTTTGGCCTGGGATGAACAAACAGATTGAAGATGTGGTCAGCAGGTGCAGCGCTTGCTTGATGCACAGAAACAAGCCACAGAAGGAACCAATGATCATTCATCCAATACCTTCACTTCCGTGGAGCAAAGTGGGCGCAGATCTGTTCGAGTTTGACAACCACCATTATCTCGTTATGGTTGATTACTATTCGAATTTCATTGAAGTTGCCGAATTGGAACGTGACACAAGATCAGCAACTGTCATCAAACGAGTCAAAGAAAATATAGCCCGTTACGGCATTATGGACATACTGGTTAGCGACAATGGTCCACAGTTCGCTTGCCAAGAGTTCAAGGATTTCACCAGATCATACGGTATTGAACACATAACGTCATCGCCCCTACATCCGCAATCCAACGGCTTAGCGGAAAAGGCAGTTCAAACTGTTAAGAACATTCTAAAGAAATGTGCAGAATCTGGAGATGATATACACTTGGGTCTCCTTGATTTACGCAACACCCCAAGGGATTCTGGAATTGGATCTCCGATGCAGCGTCTGATGTCTAGAAGAGCTAAAACATTAATACCTACCAGTGACAACCTACGTAAGCCATGCATCATAGAGCCCAATCACGTTTCAACTCGTCTTATGGAATACAGACTTAAACAGAAGTTCTATTATGATCAGCACGCGAAGCCAAGACAACAGTGTGAGCCTGGCGATTCCATACGCATTCAAACTCCAGAGGGTTGGAAACCGGCTGAATACATTGCGCAAACTGAAACTCCAAGATCTCATCTTGTGAAAGCAGGTGTTCAGGGCAGAACATACCGCCGAAACAACTGCAAGTTGATGAAAACGAGAGAGGATCCACACACAATCAAACCAAAGCAGGAAATCTTCATTCCTCGGACTATTATGGTTCCAAAGGAACAGCCGACAAATAGTCCACTATCCACAAAACCAAAAACCATACAACAGAGTGAAGCAACAGACAAACAGAATCCAGTTTTGCCAGTACCAGCTACCAACCAACAAAAAACGCGTTCGGGTCGAGCTGTTGTGAAACCTAAATACCTCTCTGATTATACCGTGTGATTCAGTGAAACATAAATGGTTGTAAAAAGGGCATAATAATCCCTTTATTTGCATGTTCAATTTGTTTACAATTGTAATGTTAAAGCAAGTAAATTAAAATTTAGTTCTATGAGATTGCCTAGTGAGTGAACTTTCTAGTCTCAATTATGTTGACATTAAGTTACCTTCATTAACTATTGATTTAAAGTCCTAAAATGTGATTGTATCTTACATTGTATGATTTATTATAATTAATATTCAATTGTTTTGATCTACTTAATTTGATGCTGATTGTCATCCAAAATATTCTTTAAATTTAATTGAAGGGGGATGTAATATAATGACATGAATAATCTTATGTATGACTTAATTAGTATGTGAACTCTCTAATGTGTAAAGTCTAATAAATCAGTTCCCGGTTTTCATCATCATGGTGTTCTAATCAGGTTATTACAGTTTCTGTGTATAAGAAGTCTGGACCTTTCAGCCATGAACTATCCTGAAGTTGAGATGCCAACATGATTCTTGTTCCTGAGTCTGCAGGATTTATCTCGGTCCTTATGTAGTTCCACTGATCAGGTTGAGATGACCTGTGGATCCTTGCAACACGGTTGCGGACGTAAATGTAGAACCGTCTACTTGTATTCTGTAAATATCCTAACACCACTCGACTATCTGAATAGTACTGAACGTCACTCAATTCCAGTCCGAGATGTTGAGATACCATCTCACCGACTTCAACAGCCAACGCTGCCGCACAGAGTTCGAGCCTCAGTATGGTGTGGCCATGTTTTGGTGCTATCTTGGATTTCCCATATGTGAAGCCTATGTTAATAGTTCTATTACTGTCAATAGCTTGCAGGAATGCGACAGCAGCAATCGCTTGCTCTTAGGCATCTGAAAACACATGCAAACGTTTCACATCACAGTCCTTGTAGGAATGCTGAAGTAAACATCTGGGAACCTGAAGATGTTCCAGAGATTTTAAAGAGTCCTTCCAATTCCTCCAGTCCTTTGTGCGACACTCTGGTAATGGGTCGTCCCAATCTATAGTCTCAGCTATCAAGTCACGCATCAGGATCCTTCCCTGGAGTACGACTGGTGCGATCATTCCGAGGGGGTCAAATAGACTATTGAGCACAGACAGCACGCCTCTCCCGGTAAATGGCTTCTCACCATCCCGCACTTGATATGTGAATGTGTCTGTGTTGAGGTTCCAGACCAGTCCAAAGGTAAGTCAGTCTTAGCAATATCTAAAGTTTTCAAGTCACTTGCCAAGTCCTCTGTGCAAAAATCGTTCATGACAGTCTTGGACGCTATCTTGTGGAGCTTAAGTTGTCACTCTTGAAGCAAAGTTTCTCGTCTCTTCTGGAATACACTTATAGCTTCCTCTTCTGTTGGGAAAGATGCCAAACCATCGTCCACATAGAATTGGTTGTTAACTAATTCCTTCACTTCTGGATCCTCAGATTGTCCCACATAACGACGGAGATAATAGGTTGCAACCGCCGGAGAAGGGGAATTTCCAAAAACGTGGACGCACATCCTATACTCAACCAGCTCTTTGTGGGGATAATGGTCCTGGTGCCAAAAGAAACGCAAGAAATTGCGATGATTCTCTGTCACAAAAAATCCATAAAACATCTGCTGTATATCCGCCATTACAGCTACTGGCTCCTTGCGGAAGTGATGTAGGACACCAACTAGACTGTTCATAAGCACAGGTCCTGACATCAAAACGGCGTTTAGTGAGATTTCCTTGTTGTTAGCTGAGGAATCGAAAACCACTCTAACCTGGTCCCTTTTCCTTGGATGGTACATTCCGAATAACGGTAGATACCAGCACTCTTGTTCTGCATCAAGTGGTGGCGCCACTTCTGCATGTCCATTCTGTAGCAGCTTTGTCATGAAAGTGCGAAAATGGTCCCGTTTCACAGGGTCTCTTTGAAGACTCTTCTGTAAGATCCGTGCACGTTTCAGCGCTTCCTTTCTATTATTGGGTAGAGCGGAACGTGTTTCCTTAAAGGGTAATGGGGCTTCCCAATGACCATCTGGTGTTTTCTTAAACTCCTTATCCATGATTTTCATGAACCGTCGGTCCTCGAGAGAGTATCCCTTATTCTCGTCATCCTTTGTCCAAACAAACACATCCTGTCCAATTCTGTCACCTTTCCCAGTATTTATTGAAACAGCAAAGTGATTATCAGATGGTTCAAATGCAGATGGTCGTCCACTACTCAGGATTGTAGTTTTGTTGACGCTAGCTACAGTTGACGGTGTACACGTGTCTCCTAGACAAACGTTACCGATCACTACCCAACCAAGTGGTAGCCGCTGCACAAATGGAGCAGTCCTTGGCCCCGTCTTCTGCTCCAATACATGGTGTACTTCAGGTAAGTCCCTTCCAATAAGAAGTAAAATGTTCGCCTTCTCATCAAGAGGAGGGATCTGAATACCTTTCAAGTGTTCTAAATGTGTGATCACATCTGGTGTTGGGATCTCTTGACGATCATTTGGAATATTATTGCATTCGATAACTGGTGGAAGACCAATTCTATATGTCCCATCTAGTGATTCTATAGTAAGTTCAGATATCTGTCTTCCAGTCACAGTTGAGCGTCTCGCAAGAACTTCTTCCTTTCTGTCATAGAGAGCTTTAGAAATCCCTTACAGTCATGTAAGCTATGATCTGCATTATGTATAGGGCATTTGATCCCACAGAATTGATAGAGTCTCTCACAGCTGTTTTCCTGTTATTCACACTGAGTCCCCTGTTTCCTGTCTGAACTGGCTGCGGATTGCATGAGAATACAAATCCAGGGTCGTTCCAGATAATACTCTGTTAACTAATGAATTCACTGAACTCTCTAAAGGGAGGAAAAGCCACCTTGTGTCTGTTCTTATATTTCACGGCTCTGTCTCTCCATTTGGACTGCAGAGATGGCGGTAACTTTGCGACAATAGGCGTTGTACCAGAGGAAGTGTTAAAGTACGATAACAAGTCTCTGAGCTGTGGGTCCTCCTTCGCTGACTTAATCTCTGAGAGAATATCCGAGAGTACGTAAAGTTTCTCCTTTTCTCTAACACCGATTTTAGCAAAATTTTCAAGTTTCCGCTTTAGTGCAGCCTCTATCACTTGTGGGCTGCCATACCGGCTATATTTGGTCAATTCCATATACGAACGAGTGTCCTCTCTGATGATCTGTTGGATTCGATGATCTAACGATTATCGCCTGAGCAGTTGTACTCGGGCCCAAGTATTTCACGAGCAAGTCCAGTTCTTCTGGTGCGCTAATGTCAAGCTCCTTCATCACTGATTTGAAACTGTGCTTCCAAGCTAGGTAGTTTTCAGGTCGGTCATCAAACTTAGAAAGTCTTGTGAGAACAAGATCCTTTTTGAGAAGGAATTTCGCAAAGTCCGAACACTGATCTGCATGACGAGCTCCTGTATGTTGCGTATGATCTACTTCGGGAGGAAGCAGATTCCTATCAAACGCTGAGGTAGGTTCTGGAGAATAATCCCATGAATGAACGGTGTCTTTCAATCCTTGTTCTGGTAGACAAGGTACTCCACGAGTGTTGATAAGTCTGTTATCGTGTGTGTTAGCTCGTAAAGCTACGTACTTTGACGACGCAGCTTTTGGTTGATTGGGGAAGAGTTCCCTCGCAGATGGGTCTGTTACCAATGGCTGTGCAGGGTGGGCGCATTTGGCATTCGTGGAGTGTCTAGGAACGAATGCTGGTGTGTCAGCTGATAAATAAACTGACTGAATGTTCTGAATGTTCTCCTCTTCAGCTTTCACAGATGTTGGCCTGTATTCGCTCGAACACCACGAACTAACATCTGTTAAATCCTCTGAACTAGTAGTGCTGTCCTTAGCATACATTTCTTCAATAGCACGTTTTTCTGTTAAAAGTTCAAGGTCCATCTTGATTAATTGCTGTTCATATATGATTTCAGCTTGAGCTTTCTTCAATGCAGTTTCCTCATCTGCATATTTCAGATTGATTTTGGCGAGTTCCGCGCTTACGGAGACGTCCGACATGATGCGTAAGCTGCGTACAAAGTTTTTCACTATAAAGCCCGAGTCGTGTTGACAACGCTTTATTCGAGTGCGTCATGCACAGTATAGGCATTTATACACATATATAATATAGTGAAAGCTACAAAAAACAGAAAAGAATCATAATCTAACAGCCCTAAATTGATGGACAATAATTATCTCAACGTTATGAATTATGAAATATGGCGCGAAAAAGTTCGCATGTGCGAAGTACTAGTTTGACATTAACAACAGACCTAGACGCTTAATTATCACCGACATTATCAAATACATGTAATGATTCAATCAATTACAATGAAAAAAGAATAAACTTACACTTTGATGGGCTCCAACTAATCGAAAACAATGTTAGAAAACTGCATAAACAACATGTGCCCTCATGGGCGGAAGTGCATGAACTAAATTAAGTCGTACCGAAAAATTTCTTATCAACATAACATTACACATATTTTTGAAAATTGTTATATATATATACATGTGAATACGTCATTTCAAAATAAATACGTACGACAAATCCTGCTTAAATAGAGAAAGTAAAATTGTGCAATATACATAGCGCGGTCTTTACTTTAGACTATGCCCAACACATGTCCTACTTTTCTCCGCACGTCAAACATGTCTAAGTTTCTCAATCAGGATTGGATGAAATATTTACCTCATTCTTTATATAAAAAAAAAATAATTTTAAATGTTTATTGTGCATTCTTGATAAACATTTAGACGCTCTTTTTAACACACTATTATATTAATGTTAAATATTTTTATTTAAATTGTTTTAACTCCGCAGAAACACACAGCGACTTCAAACTTTCATATCAAAAGCTTGCCTGACTAACTCCAGAAATATCTGCATGAATAGTGATAACCCTTTTGAGCAATACTTTGTGAGTTTAAAAAATATCCTAACTTTATATTTTGAGAACCTTATGTAATGATTTTACTGAATTTGTAGAAAATCATCTCTACACTGCATACTAAAGAACTTTGTAGTTGAAGAGGGGGGGGGGGGGGAGTCTGCTGCAAGTGGAGTGATCTGCCCTTGGATCTAAATTGATTTCAAGCTACATTGTAACACCTATTTTAAAATCTGTTACCAAATCACGCATTGTGAACATTTTAAAAGATGGATATAATTTAAAACACATTTTTTTGGAGTGTATTTTCTCCTCTGAAGTAAACACTAGTAATGTGTGTTCATTATTTTTTTTTCTTAAAAGGGGAGGGGGATGACACTATCATATAATACATGATATATTGAGAATGAAATAAGTAAATTCAATAGTTAGGCTTTGTAGAAAGAAATATCCAAGATTATTCACTACTTTTTTATTTATCGTGTGCATTTGAACAAAGACATATAATAGATCATGCACCTGGAGACGATGGCGTGAACTGCGTTGTTTATTATTATTGGACTCGTCCAAATACAATATATATATGGAATAAACCAACCGCGGGATCGCGGTAAACAAATTAGAAACATCATTTCTTTAGTGCTACATGTCCATATACCATGTATACTGATGTATTCGATATATATGTTGTTTTAAAGAGTGGTATAAAATTTGTAGATAGAATTTCTGAAGCATTAGAAGGAAGTTAAAAGGACAAATTTTATTTAATTCCATGGAAGTTAGCACACCCATTCATACAATAGAACAATCCAAGGAAAAGGCGCGAAGATAGCTTACTAGTGACATTTGGCGCGAAAAGAGCGATTCACCCCTCTCGTAGAATATAAATGCACTGATCCAGTAGAATAGAAATGCAGAAAAAAGGATACACGGACACGTTGAAACGGCAAATCATATGGAATAATCTGTTTCATGCAAAAAGATTAAAGGAAGTAAACACTGCAGTATTTCGCATCAGTAATATCTTTCTTTTTTCTGAAAACTGTTTCTTTTAAAATGCAGGTAAAGAATTCCAATGTAAATCAGCTTGCACAAAATCTATGGGATATGGTCGCACATTTTCGGATCTTGGAAATATCAATCCTTATACTGCCTGACGCCGTGACGTCAGCCAATAACCGACCGCCTCCTGGCGGCCGGTAATTAAGTGTAGGGTATATTGGCCTCCTTTTCTTCAGATATCAACCAAACACACATCTATGACGTCATAATAGACATTTAACGTTCCGCTTAACATGACGTCATAATCACTGTTACTATGATACTATTGTAAGCTTCTGAAGATTGAAAAATGAAAGCGCTAAAGCTTAACTGAGGATTTTTGTGTTTTCTTTTTTACTTTTTTTTAAATACATATATATATATATATATATATAGGCAATGACTTTTTTCATTTACTTGTGTTAATTTTGAACGGGATTGGTCCAAATATAGGCAATGACTTATTTAATTTACTTGTGTTAATTTTGAACGGGGCTGGTCCAGATAATAAGATATTTTTCTCGTAAACTAGTCATTTCAAGAATTTTTGAGTGTGCTTTGTGTATGTACTTGTATAACATGATTAAAAAAAAACTTGGGGGTGGGTCAGTTGTGTGTGTTTAATTTCGATGAGCAATGATACAATTTACATGACTTTTTTCGAAAATTGTTGTGTGACCTTTTTGCATTAAAATTCTACGTAGGCATTAAATATGAATAAAATATTTTAGACTTTAGAACTGATAGTGTAGTAAAAAAAAATGAAAGAAAACTGGTTGGATCAGTGATGCTTAATTTGAAATATTCGACAACATTATACATATTCGATTTAATATGTTATTGCCTGACGTCACGGCGTCAGGCAGTATAAGGATTGATATTTCCAAGATCCGAAAATGTGCGACCATATCTAAAGAACTAGATTTTGTGCAAGCTGATTTACATTGGAATTCTTTACCTGCATTTTAAAAGAAACAGTTTTCAGAAGAAAGAAAGATATAACTGATGCGAAATACTGCAGTGTTTACTTCCATTAATCTTTTTGCATGGAACAGATTATTCCATGTGATTTGCCGTTTCAATATGTCCGTGTATCCTTTTTTCTGCATTTCTATACTACTGGATCAGTCCATTTATATTCTACGAAAGGGGTGAATCGCTCTTTTCGCGCCACTTAGTAAGCTATCTTCGCGCCTTTTCCTTGGATTGTTTTATTGTATAAATGGGTGTGCTTACTTCCATGGAATTAAATAAAGTTTGTCCTTTTAACTTCCTTCTAATGCTTCAGAAATTCTATCTACAAGTTTTATACCATTCTTTAAAACAACATATCGTATACATCAGAATACATGGTATATTGACATGTAACACTAAAGAAATGACGTTTCTAACTTGTTTACCGATCCCGCGGTTGGTTTATTCCATAAATGGACGAGTCCAATGATAATAAAAAACGCAGTTCAAGCCATCGTCTCCAGATGCATGATCTATTATATGTCTTTGTTCAGATGCACACGATAAATAAGAAAGTAGTGAATAATCTTGGATATTTCTTTCTACAAAGCCTAACTATTGAATTTACTTATTTCATTCTCAATATATCATGTATTATATGATAGTGTCACCCCCCCCCTTTTAAAAAAAATAATGAACACACATTACTACTGTTTACTTCAGAGGAAAAAAATACACTCCAACAAAGTGTGTTTTTAATTATATTCATCGTTTAAAATGTTCACAATGCGTGATTTGATAACAGATTTTATAATAGGTGTTACAATGTAGCTTGAAATCAACTTAGATCCAAGGGCAGATCACTCCACTTGCAGACCCCCCCCCCTCCTTCAACTACAATGCCCTTTAGTATGCAGCGTACAGATGGTTCTTCTACAAGTTCAGTAAAATCAAGATTTCAATTACACAAGGTTCACAAAATATAAAGTTAGGATATTTATTAAACCCACAAAGTATTGCTCAAAAGGGTTATCACTCTTCATGCAGATAAATTGATTGATTTAGTCAGGCAAGCTTTTTAAAAAGCAGTTACTTGTAAAAATTAATTTTGATGAATAGTTTTAAGATGGAGGTTCTAACAAAATAATTTCAAAAGTTGACTGGTTACATATCTTAAAATATTTGATCCCTAAAATCTAAAAAAAATCATTTAATTTCTTTTTTAAATGTTCTTATTAGTTGGGTCGCGTTTAATATATCTAATATATTTATACACTGCATATAAATATTCACAAATTGTGTGTTTTATTTTCATGGAACATTTATCGTGCAAATGAAATATTTTATTCATTTGGTATAAAACAAAAATGAACTCGTACAAATTAAGATCTTATGTGTCTTTCAATGCTTAAACCATATTTTTAAATGGATATTTTAAAGTTTTTTTTATAATATACAGGAAAAAATTATCAGGATGGATGAGACTGCAACAACTTCCGAGAAAGTAAGTATTCCATACTTTTTAAGAAATATGTGTTAAGGGGGGTTAATAATTATTAATAATTTAAAGTTTAAGATTTACATTTTTTATGACATGCAAGGAAGTTTTGAAAAAGCTACAAATACTTTTTAAATACATGAAAACTATATAAATAACAACTTAGTCTATCAATGTTAAACAATGCATATAATTTTAGAAAAACAAGAGAAGGGACAAGAAGAAAAAAGCAAATAATATTCCAGAGCAGGTAAAAACCTGAGAAGAATACTATTCGTTACTATTGTGATAATATATATATAATGAATATATAATAAATGTTATATATAAATTGAAGGGAAAAAAAGAAAATATAAAGGGTTTGCTCTAAACATGTCGCAAAAGTAAAATTACAAGGACTGTTCAATAAATAATGTCATAAGCTGGATGATAATAGAAATTATATGACATAGAAATTATATGACATTAAGCTTGACTTTCTCTCATTATTGAATCTTTAATGAATTGATAACAGTTTATGTGACCACTTTTCATCACATAGTTTCATTGTGGAAAGCTGGAAAACAAGGGCTTCTGCATTAAAAATAAATGGTAAAGAATCAGTAATTATAAAACTAGAGTGAAATTAAAGGCTTCATTAAATCTGCTGTAAAACTTGTTAAGAATCCCAAAGAAATATTTAGTGAAGTATGTTAAATTTACAGTAATCAATGTCTGTCTTACACATACATGGGCAGGTGGATTTCAATGAACAAAAATGATATAATGGGCATTAAAATGGATACCGTCTTGGCGACAAGGACTTACAAAAACCAATGTACTGTTTGCGAAAATTCAACAAATTATCACTGATTATGTTTGATTGACTTAAGAACACATAGCAAATTTGAAAGGCATCATTTTGGGGGTAGTTCACGACAAATTTCTTATATTCTAAACAAATATTTTTAAAAAATCAAAAATTGTGCTCATCCATATTTGTCTGAAATACAAACAGTTGATGAAACTTGAGTTTTTTGCTTTAAACCCTCAAAACAAAGTTCCAAAAAGATGCACCTCACAACACAGCAAATAAAGGCCTTAGAAGACCAAAGAATTGCAAGTGCGCAAAGACAGTTTTATTTGCTATTTTCTTTAATATTAGAGGTTTTGTTGCTCAAATTCTTATTCAGGGAGGCGGTTGAATTTCTAGAGGAGTCTAGAAAGCAAAATGTTTTGCAAAAAAATCGAAAGATTTATGAGAGGAAGGAACCAGAATCAGGAATTCACTACATAAAATTTCTTCATGACAGCGTCCAACCCACAGGCCATGAAGAGTAAAGAAGTCTGGGTAATAAACAGAAAGTTCAGTTTTGTCACACCAACAATATTTGTCAGTTCTTTCAATTTTTGACTTGTTTCATTTCCCAAACTTGAAAAACACCTTTCAGAAAGAAGAAAAACAAGTACAGGAAATCATAGGGTTTGCCATTTTCCAGTATACGAAGAGTCATACTCAAAAATATGTTCTAAAAACAACTAGAAATTGATTGATTGATTGTTATGTATATTGTTTAACGTCCCTCTCGAGAACTTTTCACTCATATGGATACGCCACCGCTTACCGGTGGAGAGCTGCAAATTTTGTTCTATACTCAGCACTTAGGGACATTGAGCAGGGAGGGGTCCTTTTAGTGCCAGCACCTACTGGGACACGGGACCTCGGTTTACATGGTGTCATCTGAAGGACAGGTCTTCACATCCTACTGTCGAATTCGAACCCGCGACGTAAGGATTGACTCCTTACTTCGCGACTCTAGAGCAGACGCTGTAACCACTGTGTCACGCGGGCGACTTAAATAAGAAATTGAATAAAAATGTTACGGACACGTGTTTTAATTAAAAGAGAATATTTAATTGAAATCATGAAGACTAAATCATTGAAAAGCGGTTTTTTTTCTTTCTTTCCGAATACCGATGACATTATTTATTGAACAGACCTTGTATTTTTGAATTTTTAAAATGAAGCCTTTCCCTTTCATCCTGTATTTGCTATGTTTCCTTCATTTATTTTTACTCACATTAAAATGCAAGCAAGTAGAACATTTCACAAACATTTCGGGGAACACAGGTTCCAGTCCAAAGACAGGTATTGACGAGTTATGCAGTCGCTTATGTCGTAATATCACTTTTGTAAAGCCTCATTGGAAGATAACGGTCTTGTAGAGTAGTATTATCTGAAGCAATGCTATATATAATTTGAAAATGAAATGAAAATAAAAAGCATCTGCTCGAAATAATTACTATAACTAAAATTAATTTTTTTTAATTGAGGCCTTTAATTTCATCCTTAACTCTGAATACCTTTTTAATCACATTTAATTTGCCAGTCAGGAGAAAATGTCAAAAGTAGTTCGGGGAACACAGGTTCGAGTTCAAAGACAAGTCTCGACAAAGTAAGCAATCGCTTGTGTCTCAACATCACTATTATGATTAATATGCCTAACTTTGGTATTAAATATTTACTTAAATTTTATCAATATACATGTATTTCATTTCTAATATATATGATATGAAATCAATTGGCTTAGTGTCGGAGACATATCTAATCTGAGCAAATTCTTTATTAAAAAAAAACTTTTCCAACATTAGACTTGTTTCTTTGTGAGTTTAATTAACTAGCAGATACCGATTTTGTAGAGTCACACCTACTGTTATAATGTTATATGTGTATGATATTGCTGTGAGAGAATCTCTTAAAGACTGTGGGGTTTATTTATAACAAATGTAGTTGTCGTTCCTTATACCCCATTCATACGACGAAAAATTACTTATGTGTGCAAATTTACATATAAGTAAATCTACACACATAAGTAAAAGTTAATTTGCTATGCGTTC
>PRKT01002582.1:0-17580 GCA_003671525.1 Saccostrea glomerata | reverse complement strand
TATATACCAATCATAAGGGTTTATATACCCACCACCAAGGTCTAAATACCTATCACCAGGGTTTGTATACTCATCACCACGGTCTGTATACCAATCACCAGGGTCTGCATACCCATCACCAGGGTCCATATATCCATCACCAGTGTCCATATTATCTATCACCAGGGTTTGTATACCCATCACCAGGGCCTGTATACCCACGACCAGGGTCTGTATACCCATCACTACGGTCCATATTATCTATCACCAGGGTTTATATTACCATCCCCAGAGTCTGTAATCCCATCACCAGGCCATATACCCATCACCAGCGTCTATATTCACATCACAAGGGTCCATATTA
Source organism: Saccostrea glomerata (assembly GCA_003671525.1). NCBI lineage: Eukaryota > Metazoa > Mollusca > Bivalvia > Ostreida > Ostreidae > Saccostrea > Saccostrea glomerata. Next base: position 17,237 of record PRKT01002582.1, on the reverse strand, counting down.
TCTATCACCAGGGATTATATACCCATCACCAGGGTCTTTTCACCCGTCACCAGGGTCTATATTATCTATCACCAGGGTCTGTACACCCATCACCAGGGTCTATATCATCTATCACCAGGGTCTGTATTCCCATCACCAGGGTTTATATACCAATCATGAGGGTTTGTATACCCATCACCAGGGTCTGTATATCCATCATCAGGGTCTATATTATCTATCACCAGGGTCAATATACCCATCATGAGGGTTTGTATACCCATCACCAGGATCTGAATAACTATCACCAGGGTCTATATACCCATCACCAGGGTCCATATTATCGATCACCAGGGACTGTATACCCATCACCAGAGTCTGTATACAAATCACTCGGGTCTGTATACCAATCACCAGGGTCTGTATTATCTATCACCAAGGTCTGTATACCCATCATCAGGGTCTGTATACCAATCACCCGGGTCTATATACCCGTCCCCAGGGTCTATATACCTTCAACAGGGTTTATACTTTCTATCACCAGGGTTTGTATACCCACCACCAGGGTCTATATACCCATCACCAGGGTCTATATACCCATCACCAGGATCTATATATCAATCACCAAGATCCATATACAGATCACCCATTTCTCGTTATCAGCAAGGGTTTATCACCGACAGTCTTTATTTACATAGGTTTTATTTGATATCACCAAGAGTATGTGCATCGCAGAGGGTCTGTCAAGGGTCTTAGTATCAACAAGAGTCAATGAATCTATGTATCACTCAGGGTTTTTATCACTAAGGTCTTGTGTATAACTAATATTACGGTATCACCAAGGGTATGTGTATCATTAAGGGTCTGTGTTCTACCACTTATGGTGTCTATCACCAACAGTCTATGTATCAGTAAGGGTCTATGTATTACCAAGGGTTTGTGCATCATAAAGTGTCTGTCAATAACCAGTGGTCTGTGTTTCAACAAGGGTTTCTATCACCAGGTGTACTGTATATGTATCACCAAGGGCCTATTTATCACCCAGGGTCTGTATCAACAAGGGTAAATGTATCTCCAAGGGTCTATGCATCACCATGATTATGTGTATCACTAAGGGTAAATGTATCTCCAAGGGTATATGTATCACCAAGATTATGTGTATCACCGAGATTATGTGTATCACCAAGGGTCTGTGTATCATAAAGGGTCTGTGTTCTACCAGTGGTCTATGTATCACCAAGTGTCTATGTATCACCAGTGGTCTATGATCGTCAAGGGTCTTTTTATCACCAAGGGTATGTGTATTACCTAGGATCTGTGTATCACGAAGTGTCGGTGTATCAACTAGGGTCTATGTATCACCAAGGGTATGTGTATCACCAAGGGTCTGTCTATCACCAGTGGTCTTTGTATCACCAAAACTTTGTGTATCACCTAGGGCTTGTGTATCACCAGTGGTCTATGTATCATCAAGGAATTATATATCACCTGGAGTCTGTATCAACAAGGATAAGTTCACTTAGGGTATGTATGTCTCCAAAGGTCTTTATTACCAAGGATATGTATATCACCAAGGTTTTGTGTATTATTGAGGGCCTGTGTATCACCAAGGGTATATATTGTATCACCTAGGGTCTGTGTATCAATTAGGGCCTGTGTATCACCAAAGGTCTATGTATCACCTAGGGTCTGTATATCACCGGTGGTCTTTGTATCATCAAGGGTCTATGTATCACCTAGGGTCTTTATCAACAAGGATCTGTATCACTAAGAGTCTGTATGTATGCCACCAAGGGTCTGTATTACCGAGGATATGTATATCACTAAGGGTTTGTGTATTATCGAGGGTCTGTGCACCTTTGTCCATCAACAGGGTTTGAATACCTATCATAAGAGTGTGCATGTTTATTACATATGTCTGAATAGCCATATCAAGGAAATTTTTATTCTTGCAGGGTTTTATTGCATCATTTTGTAGGCCTGGTGGTGTCTAACATAATTTGCATTATTAAAATGAAATCCAATATTAAGAAGGTCTATGGTTGTGTTTAGTAAAGTTAACCTCTTGTAGAGAAGGAATGATCGAATTGTATAAAGAAATACATGTATATTGATTTTCTTATGATTAAAATTTCTTGATTTTAATATTGATCTTATTTACTTTTTATTTTGTAGTGTCAGCATGTGAAAGAGAATGCAAAGGACATTCAAATTAACTTAAAACGATGGGCAAAGAGTTTATTTATGTGGATTGTGGAAATATCTGTACATTGTTAATGTGAATCATGATGTATTTTGATTCCTCTTTTGGATATATTGAGATAAATTTTATTAACAAAATATTTATTCATACCTTAGTCGATTACTCATTTCCTTTATTCGAATGATAGTTGAATATACGGAACATTTGATGGAAATAAAATTTTTATAATTCAGATTTCACTTGTATATACATAAGTTATATTTATAACAAAAACCTCCTTACCTGCATTTATAAAAAGTAACATGAAATATTTATGTGTATATTGCACATAGATGTTAAGAGGAACCTAACGTATTGACAATTAAGGCACGTAACATGGGGGGGGGGGGTGTTGCCCCCTTCCCCCTGTTTTCTAAACGCATCATTTAACTTTTAAACATATTCATTGAAAGGTCGACCCCCTATACTTTTCAGAATATCGGACTCTCGTATTCAACAGATGAATTATCTACTAGTATTACAAACCGTTTATGAATACTTTATTTTTTATCTTATAATAATGTTTAATTTTTCATACACTTATTATAAATCAAAAGCGGTTAAGGGTAAGGATACAAATTTTATACGTAATTTTAATTATGCGATTGTGACCGGTGTCAACCCTTTCCTGTCTCAAACAAGCTGACAATAGCCAGCAATTGTTCTTTCAGCTAAAGACCGGCTAAGAATTACTAGTGCCCTGATCAAAGCATAATTCACCTGTGTAATGCCCCTGACAAAACTATTAGGAGTCCAATTTATCTTTGACCTTGACATTTGACCTTAACAAAACTTTAATCTTGGCCAAAGCTTTGCACTTGATGATCGAGACAGGTCTTTTACATCTTTATGTGAAAAGATTTGACAAATGAACTTTGCCATAGACGACTGCATCCCATTCAAAAATTACAGACACTGCATATCATTTCCCTGCAGCAAAATTACACTTTGGTTTTCTGCTTGACAAAATGTCATTATTCAGAATTTGTAGAGTTTGTAGAATGCATCTATTTTGGCACCTTTATTCTACTGTCATGAACCTCTATATCGAACATAAATGAAATTTGAACTTTGTGTTGGTCGATCTACTTTTATGAAGATTTCTACCATTGTACACTTTATTCATTAATTATGAAGAGATGTATATGTTCAGATTTTCTGTGGAACAAATGAACAACATGTTGGAACTTTATGATTTCTTTCCATTTACGAAATAGATGAATCAAGGTACATAAAGACTGAAATTTTCAATGTCAAAATATTTCCACATAAATAAAAATCTTTGTCTATCGATATAAAGTTCAATGCCCTTTGCTTCCTCCTTAACAGGATTCAACTACAAAATAAAAAAAAAGTATGCTATAAGGACAACATAAAATAATAACTTTAGATCAAGAAATTTTAATCTCAAGACAATCTTTATAGTTCATTATACAATACGATCGGGCCTTCTCTACAAAATGTTAACCTTGTAACTGAACACACCCAAAGACATCCTTAAAAGTAATTGGATTTCATTTTGATAATGCAAAAAATGTTGGACATCCTAAAGAAAATAAGGTACTTCGACCCCGCAAGAGGGAAAATCCTTAATACGGCTTTTCAGACTTATGTAATAAGTATACACACTCTTCTGATAGGTTAATGATCATTGCTGATGGACAAAAAGTACACAAACCCATGGTGATACACAGACCCTTGGTGATACATAGACCCTTGTTGATACACAGACGTTAGGTGATACACAGACCCTAGGTGATACACAGACACAAGGTGATACACAGACCCAAGGTGATACATAGACCCTTGGTGATACATAGAATCTAGGTGATACACAGACCCTTGGTGATACACAGACCCTTGGTGATACACAGACCCTTGGTGATACATAGACCCTTGGTGATACACAGACCCTATGTGATACACAGACCCAAGGTGATACACAGACCCTAGGTGATACACAGACCCTAGGTGATACACAGACCCTAGGTGATACACAGACCCTAGGTGATACACAGACCCTAGTTGATACACAGACCCTAGGTGATACAAAGACCCTAGGTGATACACAGACCCAGGGTGATACACAGACCCTAGGTGATACACAGATCCTAGGTGATACACAGACCCTAGGTGATACACGGACCCTAGGTGATACACAGACCCAAGGTGATACACAGACCCTTGGTGATACAAAGACCCTTGGTGATACATAGACCCAAGGTGATGCATAGACCCTAGGTGAAAACACTTGGTGATACAAAGATTCTTGTTGATACAAAGACGTTAGGTGATACACAGACCCTAGGTGATACACAGACCCAGGGTGATACACAGACCCTAGGTGATACATAGACCCTTGGTGATACACAGACCCTAGGTGATACACAGACCCTAGGTGATACACATACCCAGGGTTATACATAGACCCAAGGTGTTACACAGACCCTAGGTGATACACAGACCCTAGGTGATACATAGACCCAAGGTGATACACAGACCCTAGGTGATACACAGACCTTAGGTTATACATAGACCCTTGGTAATACAAAGGTCCTATGAGATAAACAGACCCTCGGTGATACATTGACCATTGGTAATACACAGACCCTTGGTGACACATTTACCCTTGATGACACACAGACCCTTGGTAATACATTAACCCTTGGTGACAAATAGACCCTAGGTGATACAAACAAGCACTTGATGATAAACATAACCTTGGTGATACAGTCCCCTGGTGATACACATACCGTTGGTGAAACACAAGGCATTGGTAATATACATACTTTTTATGATACATAGACCCTTGGTGACAAAGATTCTGCGTGATACATAGAAACATAGACCCTTGTTGATACCAAGATCCTTGACAAACCCTCTGTGATGCACATACTCTTCGTTATATTAAAAACCAAAACCTTGCAAATACAGACTCTTTCTGATACACCATTGTTAATATAGAGAAAAGTGATCAATATACAGAAACTGGTAATAAGTATGTAGACCCTGGTACGTGACAGGTAATACTTCTCCTAGATATAGATATACAAACCTTGATGATTGGTAATAGCGGTAATGACTCTGGTGATGGGCAAAGAGAACCTGTAGAGTGTTTATAAAGACCCTGGTGATGGGTATATAGACCCTGGTGATGGGTATATAGACCCTGGTGATGGGTAAACAGACCCTGGTGATAGATATAACAGACATTGGTGATGGGTATACAGACCCTGGTGATGGGTATATAGACCCCGGTGATGGGTATACAGACCCTGGTGATAGATAATACAGACCCTGGTGATGGGTATACAGACCCTGGTGATAGATAATACAGACCCTGGTGATGGGTATATAGACCCTGGTGATGGGTAAACAGACCCTGGTGATAGATAATACAGACCCTGGTAATGGGTATGTAGACCCTGGTGATGGGTATACAGACCCTGGTGATAGGTATGCAGACCCTAGTGATGGGTATATAGACCCTGGTGACAGATAATACAGACCCTGTTTGTGGGTATGTAGACCCTGGTGATGGGTATACAGACCCTGGTGATGGGTATGCAGACCCTGGTGATGGGTATACAGACCCTGGTGATAGATAATACAGACCCTGGTGATGGGTATATAGACCCTGGTGATAGATTATACAGACCCTGGTGATTGGTATACAGACCCTGGTGATGGGTATATAGACCTTGGTGATGGGTATACAGACCCTGGTGATAGATGAAACAGACCCTGGTGATGGGTATACAAACCCTGGTGATGGGTATACAAACCCTGGCGATGGGTAAACAAACCCTGGTGATAGATAATACAGACCCTGGTGATGGGTTTACAAACCCTGGTGATGGGTATAGAGACCCTGCTGGTAGATAATACAGACCCTGGTGATAGGTATACAAACCCTGGTGATAGATAATAAAGACCCTGGTGATGGGTATATAGACCCTGGTGATAGATAATACAGACCCTGGTGATGGGTGTACAGACCCTGGTGATGGGTATATAGACCTTGGTGATGGGTATACAGACCCTGGTGATGGGTATACAGACCCTGGTGATGGGTATACAAACCCTGGTGATGGGTATACAGACCCTGGTGATAGATAATACAGACCCTGGTGATGGGTATACAAACCCTGGTTTTAGGTATACAAACCCTGGTGATGGGTATACAGACCCTGGTGATAGAGAATACAGACCCTGGTGATAGGTATACAAACCCTGGTGATAGATAATAAAGACCCTGGTGATGGGTATATAGACCCTGGTGATGGGTATATAGACCCTGGTGATGGGCATATAGACCCTGGTGATGGGTATACAGACCCTGGTGATAGGCATACAGACCCTGGTGATGGGTATACAGACCCTGGTGATAGATAATACAGACCCTGGTGATGGGTACATAAACCCTGGTGATTGGTATATAGACACTGGTGATAGATAATACAGACCCTGGTGATGGGTATACAGGCCCTGGTGATGGGTATATAGACCTTGGTGATGGGTATACAGACCCTGTTGATATATCGTACAGACCCTGGTGATGGGTATATACAGACCCTGGTGAACAAATTACAGACCATGGTGATGGGACACAAACCCTGGCAATAGATAAACAGAACTTGTTTATAACAGAAAAAGTAGGAATGAATGAATTAAAGAATGAATGAATGAATAAATAAATAATTAAATTCATTAATAAATTTTGAAAAAGAATAAAAAGGAATGAATATGATAAATTAATTATCTATTTATTAGTAAATCAATCATTTACTTAATTATTAGAAATAATAAATAGATTGATAAATAGATAAATAAATATATAAATAAATAAATAAGAAATAAATAAATAAATAAATAAATAAATAAATAAATAAATAAATAAATAAATAAATAAATAAATAAACAATCAAGCAAAATATAAAGTAAGTAAGAAATAAACAAACAAATTAAAATCTAAATGAATTAACTCATAAATTATAGATTAATCAATAAATTTATTAATTAAATAATAGAATAATTAATAAATAATAGAGGAATTAATTACTCATTAGAATAATTAATTAATGAAGAAAAGAATGTATAAATAAATAAACAGACAAATAAATTTCCTGATGAATAAATAATTAAGTTACCTTGTTCATTGATTATTAGAATTAAATTAATTAATTAAACAAATAAAATAAATAAATGAATGAATAAAAGATTAAATAAATAAATAAATACTAATTGCAAAGTTGACTTATTAATTCTTTGGCTTTTTAAATAAAATTTATTGAATTATGCGTAAATTTCTGCATCTGAGAATAGCACTACTCAGTTTTCGTTATTTATTTCGAATTTCCTCTCTGCTGTTTTCCGAACTCGATGTAAATTTGTTGCGCGCATGCGCTCTGCCTGGTTATAGAGGCTGGTTACGAGATCCAAAAAAGTATTCATATTATACCTGAAGCCTTTTCGCGATAATTCTCGCACATGCGCATAAACGCTTCCGGACGGCAACATCCGCATTCCTGTGATATTGACATTAGGCTTAGCAACACTGTCAACAATAATGTCAAAGCGCGAAAATTTGAACAAATTAAAGGTAAATTCGCTAAAAGAAATAGCTCGCGATCAAGGAATAGAAATTAAGAAGAAGAAAAAAGAAGATCTAATTAGAGAAATTTTGACTAGCCAAGTGCCATTGATCGACTTAACACCGGTGACCAAGTCTAAAGAAGTCCTAGCAGAATGTATCTCACCTGCATCAGGAGAAAACGAGAATTTGCCACCTTATAACGCTGTACATTACAAGATACATGACCAGTCACAGATTCCAACCTTTTCATTTTCTGATATATATAACTTCATGATTCTGAGACCCAAATCTACAGGAGGTAGTGTAAACAATTTTAAGGGGTTGGACAGAGCAGTGAAACATTTTGAAGCTGGCCATGTCCAGGAGATTAGCGTGTCAGAGGTAAACAAACAATGTTTTTGTTCTGTTAAAGACATAGATCTAAATCCAGTACTCCTTTTCAGTGATAAGTTCACATAGTTAATTATTTCTGTCGAAATTCTGATACAGTATAAGTATTTTATTTTTATAATTTAATAGTGGTGCTCATTTGTACTTATTGAGTATAATATGTTCATTTTCATATTTGTAAATGTTAGAATTAATAAATGTGTTATTGTTACACTGTTGATAAACTGGTATGTTTAAAATACTCTCTATTTGATTTTTAGATAAATGCTACTATTATATACATCAGTGCCAAGTGCCAGGCTTCGATGAAGAAGCACCAATACCAAGTTTACATATGTTTGTCTAGGAATGGACAGTCTGTGACTAACATACATCATGGATATTGTCAGTGTCCTGTGGGGTATGCATATTTTCAGAGTTTTATGCAGACATTTTTTTTACTTCATTGATTATAACTTGATCTAAAATCTATGATATTTTTAAAATAGGCTAGGCCAGAGCTGTAGCCACATTGGGAGTTTACTCTTTGCACTGAGTCATATCAAGCCCCAGGAAAGCTGCACAAGTAAGCCCTGCAAATGGGTAGTACCCAAAGGAAGATCTAAAAAACCCACTGGTAAGTAAATTTTTTTATAGTCAGATTGTTAACATATCACAAAAAACATATGAACTTTGAAGCTCTTTAACTGGCAAGTAACATAAAACCAATATAAACAGGTCCATTAGAAACCTTGAGGTCAAAAGCAGATAAAATGGACACTGAAACCAGTACTGATATAGAGGATGCTTCATTTGACCCTCGCCATACCACAGACAGAGACTTCGACATAAATACTACATTGCTTCAACTGAGAAATTTAAAGGATATTTTCCCAAGTACAGGTACAGCTAAGTTTAAGAAGGAAAATGTGAGAAAACAAATTTTTAAATGCCGAATTACAATTTACTTAAAACGTGATACAAACATACTCCAGACTTTTAATTTCTATGATTCTCATGTTATCGAACAAAATGAAAATTCAGGTATGAGCCATTTGTGGAACATCCCAGATGATGCCCCTGTAGCTGAGAGGGAGATTGAGGTGGAGACATATGAGGATCCATTGGAAATGGCATCCAAAGCATTGATCTTGTCAAATGAGAACTGTAAGAAAAAATAGGAATTACATTGTATATAAGAAAATATCTTTTATATGTATCATGAACATTAGATTCATTCATATACATATCATTACAGTGCCAATCCCAATTTCAATTGACGAAAATTTGAGCGCCTATGTTGAAGAAAGAACTAAAGGTCAAAGAAAATGTTCTCTTTGGACCGAACTACACAAAGGAAGAATTACGAGTTCTCTTTTCGGAGCTGTTTTACATGCTGGACCTAACCCACGTAGTCTTGTGGACCAAATTATACATGGATCCAGTTTACAAAGGTTTAATGGAAATTAAAATATTAATAAAATATTAAATATATAAATAAAAATAATTGTAAAAATTCACATTAAACAAAATAATTCAGCATTTCAACCAATTTATATTTTTAAATATTAATTATTCTATACATCACAGGTATCAGACGCTTCCTCGTCCAGTCCAGTGGGGTGTGGACCATGAGGAAGAAGCGGTCAGAGACTACCTGACACTGCAGAATGCTGTCTCTGATGTAACAGTGGAGACTGCAGGGCTCACTATTTATCCATCCCATGCCTTTTTAGGCGCCAGCAGTGATGGGTGGATTTGTGACAAGTCTATGCCATTGGGGAGTCAAAGAGGGGTACTGGAGATTAAGTGCCCGTACTCAATCTCTAATGAAATAATTGTAGAAAAAGATGTATTTTTTTCATATAACATTGTATTAATGTCTTTCATTTTGTCAGTTTTAAAGTTAACATAATTTTTTTAACGTTTTGTTTATACTATTCATAGGTCCATGAGCTAGCTGGAAAAGAGGGGTTCTGTCTGGAGAATACACCCGAAGGACCGCGTTTAAACCGTAGCCACAAGTACTATGCTCAGATCCAAGGAGAGATGGCAATAATGGGGTGTCCTTGGGGTTGATTTTGTTGTTTGGATAGCTGCCAAGGACAGCAACTGTTTCATAGAGAGAATTGATTTCGACTCTGAGTTTTGTACTCGTATGATGCCAAAACTAGTTGAATTTTTTGTTCACCACATCTTGCCTTTTTATAAATGTACTGAGAATTAATTCACTTCCTGAGCCAATGGCTAATGTGAGCATTACCTAATGATCAAGAAGTGTTCAGCTTCTGTCATCTGTAGACATTTGTTACATTTTTGAATTTTTCTCCGCCCACAGGGTGAATTTCAACATACCAGTTACTTGCCTTATTAAAGGATCCTTGGGTAAAGGGGAGATAATTAAGAATTAGTGTTGAATAGGGGGTATCAAAGTAATGCATAAATATAAAGGAAATGTCTTTTAAAATCCTTTTTTCAAGAATAGCAAATGTATGATGATTAAGTCATATTAATCCAGGTAGTGTAGATTTAAGTTTAGTTTAAGTTCAAGTATATGGTAACACATGCATAAATTATTGTAAAAAAAAATCACATTTGCACCTATATATAGTAAAGGTGAGAGAAAGGAAAATCAATATGGATTCAGGTTATATTTATTTTTCAATGTAATTTTTTTTCACATTAATCACATTCCTTGCTGTTATGGATTTTTTTTTGTAACATAAATTCAAATTTGATTTAAAAGAACAAAATATTACTTATTTTCATACATATATTTACATTTGCAAATGTTTTCCTTTATATAACACTACTGAAAGCAAGCGTTTTTATAACTGTATAAATACAGGTACGAGGTCAAGAGGTCATAGATGTTCGTATGGATAAACGAGCGACGTAATTTATCAGTGACGTCATGAAGGGTCGACGCGCGTTCAGTAGATTACAACCATGCCGTTTTGTTTGAAAAATAATGCATTTCACACGTTAAAAGTCACAATCAGGCAAATTTAAAGTATGAATAAATCACAAATGTAAATATAAGTAATAAGGTATAATTGTTTGAGTTTTATTGGGATGTAAAACGGGTTGGTACATGATCAAATCTTCCATAAAGCCCTTCGGGCTTTATGGGATTTGATCACGTGACCAACCCGTTTTACATCCCAATAAAACTCAAAAAATTATACCTTATTTCTTAATTAAATCTGTTCAATTTCATAGACTGCATGAGTATGTAGTATACTGTTCAAGACATATGGTATCTGCTAAAAGTATAAATGAGATCAACATATAACACAAAAATAATTTAAAGAAAAATTGAGTTTTATGACCTTTTAAATTTTACTCCCTGTCAGTACATGTGTGATTCATCCATAATTTTTGTGTAGAACATTTTTAGGTACCTTAAATATAAACAAAACCTCCTATACTCAAAATATCTTGAACACAGTAATTCAATCATTTGGAATTATAACAACCAGCAACACCAATTGCAAGTTTATATTTGATATCTCAAAATGTATTCTAAAAATTTTGTTTTGTGTAATTTTTAACATTTCTTTCCAGAAACCAATGCCATCCATGTAATTCATTGGGCTTTTCCATTTTAAAATACAAAATGATTTAAAGGCATCATATCAATCATAAGATTTTTCTCACAATAGATACTTCAGAACCAATAGAGAAATGCACATTATTTTGCGTACATCAAAGAATTTCCAGATAATATCAATAGGTTGATAAGGCTCTCTTGAACTATATAGTTTATAAAACATAGCTTTATTATGGTTTTTTGTACAGGTTAGGATTTACAGAACCTTTTTGTAAGAACATTATACAAATACATGTATATACTGAAAGCCCTTTTATAACATTGTTATGCAAAAATTAGAATTGAAGAGTTGCTTCCCTTTAGACATCTCATTCAGTTTATAGAAGAAAATATTACATACTGGTTACATTACTTATGATACCAAATAATGTTAACATGTATGAGTGATTTATAACTATTTTCAAAATATCTTTAAAAGTAACACAAATTGTGACAGTGGCAATTCAAGAGATTTTCAAAATAATTACAGGATACTCTAGTCTTCTCTGATATCTCCATTGTAGGAATGCCTGGCAAGATACCTCATACTTCTTCTTTCTTTGTGTGAAAGTTAAAATTTAATAATTCAATGACAAGCTGTCTTGAGAAAACTTTTATATTAGTGTGAAAATTGTTGTCAATATCTAAAATGAATATACACCATATATCTAGACTAATTGTATTCCAATTAAAATTTGATACATTGAATTTTGTTATACATTGTATATAGCAATGACAAATTAGTTATTTACCAGAGGAACATCAAGATTTGTGAGCCAACATACAACTTGAAACATTTTGGTCAAAAGAGGTTTAAGAGTAAGTGGCATAACACCTATGCTTCTCTCAACATGAATACGCAGAGAAGCGATATCTTGAGTTTCAAAAACTTCATCCGTAGAGAACTGTGGTGCACTTCCTCTAAAGGGTGGAATGTTTAACTTGCATTTCTTTTTCTCCAACAAATCCCTAATGGTAAAACCTTTATCAGCCATAACACTATCATTTTCATCTAACAATTCAATTAAACCTGAAGATATTGTGAGTTCTCTATCAGATGTTTTTCCAGGCCAACCTTCAGATACAAATGTTATAACTCCAGATGGACTAATACCAATCAAAAATTTGGCAGTGGTATGGTGCTTGTAATTTGAAAAAGTTAAACTTTGGGTGTCAAGACGAGATGATTTTTGTATAAAAATTTCTGTACAATCTATGATAACTCGAACTGAAGGATATCTGATTTTAAATGAAGATGGCATAGTTCTTTGAATAATATCTCGAGACGGGAAAGGGTTTAAACATTTCAATTCTTGCCACAGTAGACAGATCCATGTAGAAAAATATTTTGAAAAAGTACCCTCTGAAATTTGAAATCGTTCAGCAATATCGCTGGTCAAGAGTCCAACCTTCAGTCTAATAAGAACTGCAAACATCTGATCGATGTAATCCAATGCCCCTGCTGATGCTCTCTTGCGGTCAGAAGAAATATCTGTGCTTGTCCCTAACCAATACTTCATTTTCTCTGCCTTTGGTTTTAGAAAGCTAAAAGCATGCAAAAAATTTTGTCAGTACATGTACATGCAATTTCATAAAATTATGAAAAAAAAGTTTAAAAACTGATAATAAACCCCATCGTCTCAAGCCACGGTCCGGAGTCCGCATATATAGCTACTGTAGACGTACTATTTTCCACGGGGTCATAATTCCGCGGAATCTCAATTTCTGTTTAATCCGCGGGTACAAAATTACGCGGATTTTCTAGATTGTCACTATATATGCCTTACATTTATATTAAGTACGCTTGGACAAATTTCTGCGGAAAAATTGTGAGCGCGTACATAGCGTAAATTAATACCACGCGGAAAAAGTACTTTTACAGTATCTCCTACCCGTGGCTGCTTGATCACAAAAAGAGTCATATGCTTGAATATTTACGCCTCTCTATTGTGATGTCATATTCAGTCAGTGGCCAATACTGTTTCCATTGTAAATGAAATCAACAAAGGATGTCAACAGTATACAAGACATATTTCCTATACTGCGATTGGATATTGAAAGGTCGCAATAAAGTTCATCATCCGACTATGCTTTACTCGCATTGGTCAATATTTTAATGCGCTATGAAGAATTCTTTCCTCGTTCAACCAAGGCCAGAATGGGAGAGGATATCGTACATTTTGGCCGTGGTTTGTGACGATGAATAAATCCTTGCAGAAGTAATAGTAAATTTTATACATGTTATAAACATACCTGAATAGCCACATGAATACAGCAAATGTTGGAAGTCCAGTATAAAAGCGGGTCTTGGAATCATCATCTGTAATTTTCTGGAAACTCCATTTATGTTTCTTCCTGTACGAAATGTTCCGCCCGGAATGTAGGGGGAATAGAGGTGTACTTGGAGAGGGAATTCCGGGCGTCAGTTTGTTTCTCTCTATATAAGATGTTACACAGAGGCTCCGGGCGTAAACCAAGCGGAAGCCAAGCGGAAACTGGCAGGAATTTTGAGGCGGAATATGCAAATGAGTTATGCCTGGAAAAATAAATGACGCCCTGAAAAAGATTCCGCCTGGAAACTAAAATGACCCCTGTATCAAAATTCCGCCTAGAATTATATAATACTATGTGACCTAAAAACCTATATATTAGCCATATTAACCAAGAAAACATTTAGGTTATGATGTACCTTGTTAAAGCTAAAATTTTAGCTTTTTGAACTGCAAGAAAATGTAATGACAGGGCATATAATGACAGTATAGAAATATAATCTATAAGACTTTTCCAATTTTTTGTGTAAGGAACTCCATCATGATCGAATAAGGATTATACACAAACTTTTTACAATACCCGTACATTTTACCACTTCAATATAATCATGATCTTGAAACAAGTTACTTAATACAGTTCTACATTATTACTCCGTACTTTACAGTTGGAGACTGCCTCTATCTGTTATTTATCTCAGAATGTGTGCAAGGAAACTCAAATATCTAAAGTAATTTTAGGGTTAACAAGTTATATAACTATAATTATACATAATCATAATCAAATTTACCCAAATATGTACCAGTTATTAATAATCACACCTACCAACAGATACTGTGTCATCCAGAAGTGTAAAAGCCTCAACATTGAAATATCTGCATTTCCTATTTCACTCACACTTAAAAGTCCCTCCCTTCTTGATCAAATTCAAACTTAACTTCCTATCTGATATGACCCTTCCTTGATAATTAAAACTGACCAATCAGAGGCTTTTACTTCTCCTGAAAGTTCCAGGCGTAAGTTTGGTTTTTGTTTTCCTGCCATTTTACGCCTGGAAAATCTGAACTTGCAAACTGATGCCCGGATATTAGAAATTACGCCTGGAAAACATCTCTTCTACTGAGGCGTAACTTTTCGAAAACTCCGTCTCCTGCTCAAGTACGCCCGGAATTTGCAAACTCCTGCTCAATTCCGCCAATATTCCACCCAAATTCCAGGCGGAATCCGCCTTTCAAATTCGTACAGGTAATCACTTCCATTTGGAGGTCTTTCACCTGTTTCTTTAATGAGTTTTGTCAGTTTTAAAGTTAACATAATTTTTTTAACATTTTGTTTATACTATTTATATAGGTCCATGAGCTAGTCGGAAAAGAGGGGTTCTGTCTGGAGAATACACCCGAAGGACCGCGTTTGAACCGTAGCCACAAGTACTATGCTCAGATCCAAGGAGAGATGGCAATAATGGGGTGTCCTTGGGGTGATTTTGTTGTTTGGACATCTGCCAAGGACAGCAACTGTTTTATAGAGAGAATTGATTTCGACTCAGAGTTCTGTACTCGTATGATGCCAAAACTAGTTGAATTTTTTGTTCACCACATCTTGCCTTTTTATAAATGTACAGAGAATTAATTCACTTCCTGAGCCAATGGCTAATGTGAGCATTACCTAATGATCAAAAAGTGCTCAGCTTCTGTCATCTGTAGACATTTGTTCACATTTTTGAATTTTTCTCCATCCACTGGGTGAGTTACTTGCCTTATTAAAGGATCCTTGGGTAAAGGGGAGATAATTAAGAATTAGTGTTGATTAGGGGGTATCAAAGTAATGCAGAAATATAAAGGAAATGTCTTTTAAAATCTTTTTTTCAAGAATAGCAAATGCATGATAATTAAGTCATATTAATCCAGGTAGTGTAGATCTAAGTATAGTTTAAGTTCAAGTATATGGTATTAACACATGCATAGATTATTGTAAATAAAAAAAATCACATTTGCACCTATATATAGTAAAAGTGAAAGAAAGGAAAATCAATATGGATTCAGGTTATATTTATTTTTCAATGTAATTTTTTTTCACATTAATCACATTCCTTGCTGTTATGGATTTTTTTGTAACCTAAATTCAAATTTGATTTAAAAGAACAAAATATTATTTATTTTCATACATTTAAATCTGTTCAACTTCATAGACTGCATGAGTATGTAGTATACTGTTCAAAACACATGATATCTGCTAAAAGTATAAATGAGATCAACATATAACACAAAAACAATTTTTAAAAAAATTTGAGTTTTATGACCTTTTAAATTTTACTCTCTGTCAGTATGATTAATCCATAATTTTTGTGTAGAACATTTTTTAGGTACCTTAAATATAAACAAAACCTCCTATACTTAAAATATTTTGAACACAGTAATTCAATCATTTGGAATTATAACAACCAGCAACACCAATTGCAAGTTTATATTATGTCAAAATGTATTCTAAAAAATTTGTTTTGTGTAATTTTTAACATTTCATTCCAGAAACCAATGCCATCCTTTTAAAATACAAAATGATTTAAAGGCATCATTTCAATCATAAGATTTTTCTCACAATAGGTACTTCAGAACCAATAGAGAAATGGACATTATTTTGTGTACATCAAAGAATTTCCAGATAATATCAATAGGTTGATAAGGCCCTCTTGAATTATATAGTTTATAAAACATAGCTTTTATTATGGTTTTTTTGTACAGGTTAGGATATACAGGCGGTGGATGAACCTTTTTGTAAGAACATTATACAAATACATACATTTTGTATGTATACTGAAAGCCTTTTTATAACAATGTTATGCCAAAATTAAAATTGAAGAGTTGCTCCCCTTTAGACATCTCATTCAGTTTATAGAAGAAAATATTAAATACTGGTTACATTACTTATGATATCAAATAATGTTAACATGTATGAGTGATTTCTTAACTATTTTCAAAATATCTTTAAAAGTAACACAAATTGTGAAATTGGCAATTCAAGAGATTTTCAAAATAATTACAGGGTACTCTAGTCTAGGAATGCCTGGCAAGATGCCTCATATTTTGTGAGGAATCTTCTTTCTTTGTGTGAAAGTTACAATTTAATAATTCAATGACAAGCTATCTTGAGAAAAATTTTATATTAGTGTGAAAATTGTTGTCAATATCTAAAATGAA
>PRKT01002581.1:0-17632 GCA_003671525.1 Saccostrea glomerata | reverse complement strand
GAGGGTGGTGGGTGGGTTGGGGCTAGACAAATATAGCCCGTACATGAGGGCCGGTCCAATAAAAGATATATCGACTTTACAAAGAGGCATATCATGCGAGTAGATTCTGTAGATTCCTAATTATACGCAAGTAATTAATTATATCTTAATTTTGCGAGAAGCATCACTCCCGAAATAAAAATTTATCGCTTTTATTTTTAATTTATGGTGCTAAAATCTATGTGAATTTTGTTGAACGACTGTACATTTGCTTATTATTATTCTCGCGGTTTGACGTAAATGAGCCCTTTTGCGATAATAAGTAATAGTAAAAAAAAACATAAGGAATTTACAGTAAACACTCAAGGCATAATTACGCTTCATCCATTTCGATGTCACAATTACAAAGATAAGTTCGTGTATTTGTTTTTAGAATGTCCGAGTCTATCCAAGATTTTAAGGTTTATGATTAAATATACCAGATTTGTCCGCATTGATAAAACCTTGACACGCCTTGCCAAACGAACCAATGACAAATCTCTTGCAATACATGAAAATAATGTTGTATCTTATATTGAATAAAAAAAGTTATTTGTATTTGATAATTTCGCCCCCCCCCCGCTCCCCTTAAGTACAGATACAATGACTCCATTCTTATCTAGATATTAATTTGTTACACCACTTTTCACAGAGGAAGACAAGCATACATTTACAACTAACATGCTGGTAAGAAACACAGAAAGTTTTCATCCGAGGAAGACAAAAAATGGAACATCAACTAAAAAACCATGCGGAAAATCTGCTTCCAAATCAAGATTTCAGGACCTCTATGTAACACTCGTATGTTTGGTGGCGGTATTTATCATGTTGAATATTGCAAACATTATACTGTATGTCAGAAAATAACAAACTATCATTTTTGTTTAAATAACTTATGTTTACGTGCTCATTTGATTTTGTATATGATTTATGTCAGTCTTGCTTCCGTGATTTTCAGAATTTTGTTACTGATAACACTGTTACAAACAGAGAAAATAACCAATTCTTGACCAGCGTATTTTTCCTGTGCTTTAATTTTAACAATATGGCATAACAGCCCGTAATGTGGTGACTTTAATTTACTGTCCGTACATGTAGATAATTCAAGCTATATGCATGTACACTGTAGCGATTGGATAGATGCTGTTAAGAAATAAATTTTTGCAAACTTAAAAAAGTATTTACAACTAGATACGATCTCGTTGTGAACAACGAGTGGGTTTTCCGTCCGGTTCTTGATGAGATGAGATTTGAGAATTTTAATTATAGGCAGAGGATTTTCACGAGTCTCCTAAAGGAATATTTTGCATAAGCAAAGAAATTCAAAATGAACAGAATTATGAACAAATGACTGGGAACTTTACCTTTGAGATAAAGCTCTTAACTGTGCATAAAATCTTTAAATGTTTCCTCATCTTCAAAGAACTGCGAACTAAAGCATTGTTCTCCCGCCTACCGCCAAGTCAATAATCAAAAGCTAACATATTCGAAGGATTTTTAATAATATTTTATAGATAGTTATAAGGATTTTCATAAAACATTACTTATTTGGGAAAAAAAGAGAGATAACTATAATATTTTGGTAAAACTTGTGTTGTTCACAATAAAAAAAATCAACGGAAAACGGTAAATACTTTTACAACACCCCCTCCCCTGTGTGTAAAAAAAAAATCATTTTTACATGCCATATGTTTGTTTTTTTCAAAAATTCAAACAAAAGTTTTTTTGTGTTTCACGGGGGGATGTTTATTCCTTGTAGACTAAAAATGATAAAAAACAATATTATCACAGATTATTCAATTTATGCCGCTATGAGAAATCTATTAAATCTTACACCGTCGAATAGTTACCGTGGTTACGGATTTTTTTCTAGTCCAATAAAAATCTTGTTTTTGTTGCGCCATCTCTGTTATCCAGTCAGTACGATGGAAAAAAAACCCCTCAACCCACCCTTACTTTTATGGTTTCGTTTTTGTATTATTTTGCATTCTAGTCAAAATTTGTATTTCACGTACACTAGTAACTTGTCACATATTTCTTGGATTGCCGCAAGGATTAACTCATGTTATATTTCATGCATATTTACATGTAATGTGATATTTTCACTGCAAGTAAATTTCTAGTCAGTCTCAGGGGGGTAACACTTGTAATTTCCATTCCTACCTCGATACGATATATCCTGGTGAGCTTGAGATAAAAGATAGCACAGAGTCTGACACAATTGTTTCATACTTGGGTATTTTACTTCAAAAAGAAGATAATGGTAATCTAACAACCTAGATATATATGATAAACGTGATGACTGACTGTTCTATCGTCAACTTCCCTCACTTATGCAGCAGTATACCTTCATCACCTGCATATTGAGTGTATATACCTTAGTTGAGTCGATACGCAAGAGCTTGCTCTACGTATAAACAATTTCGAAAACGAGGTATGATATTGACATGCAAGTTGATGAAAGAAGAATATCAGCCGTCTGGTTTAAAGTCATCATTTCGTAAGTGCTATGGTCGATACAATGACCTTGTAAATACATAGAGGATATTCAATGTTTTGTAGTTGAATATGGAATTTATTTCACGAGCGGGACAGGATTTTTGATATTTTCACGAGTGCGAAGCACGAGTGAAAATATCAAAAAATCCTGTCTCACGAGTGAAATAAATTCCATGTTCAACTACAAAACATTGCATTTTCTGTTTATTATATTTTAATAAAAAAATCTTTGATTTTTCTTTTGCCTCTGTCTTTTTGTAATACAGTCGTAGGCTCGTGACGTCATAGTTGAGGGGTTGAGACGTCATAGCTAAGTGAGGTGAAAACACTGTAAACTTGGATTTCGCAACATAATTTTGGTAATTTTGACAGTTTTATTTGCTGTCAGAATGGTTTATTTATTTTTATATATCTTATATTAGGTCAATGAAGATTTCTTTTACAGAAATCTTCGTTATGAGAAGGGAAATCGAGAGTTTTCCCGCACTTCTGATATTCTTCACACTGTGACAGGATATCATTTTGGTATCCTTTCACACAGTGACAGGATATCACTTTTATTCAATGAATAAATATATGATTGGTCCCATGAGATAAGGTCCTTATGGCAATTTTTACACAGTTTTAGTTTTTTATGCATTTTAATAGAGCAAGGTTAGAAGTTACCAAATATGAAATTTTATGACCCTACGTCAACTCTAAGTATGTTTTTCCTTCATTTATATTGTTGATACTTTAACAGGTAAATAATCACGTTACTTTCGTTACGTTACGTTAATGAAGTTACTTTCGCACTAACGTCAAACGTGAAAAGTTTTCAGAGTAAACCCGCTTTTAACTTTTCATCGTAACATTAATAATGATAGTGAATTTATATCACTGAATATTCCCAGAATTTTTTTTTCATTTATTAAATCTTCTATTTTATATATATTGTACATAATACAATAATAATTTAGTAGTACTTAGTAATAAAAGTTTAGTATTTTCCATCAATGAAAGTAACTGTTTTATATTTCACAGTGCTAGGAGAACCAAACGACTTCTGTTCAATATCAATTACATTAATTTTGTAATATACAGTATACTTTCCCAATACTAAACTATTTTTTTCGTGTAAAGATTTGTTCAATTGAAAATCTTACAGAATTCATTTGAAAATCATTTCCCTCGATACCCGTAGGTCAAAGCTGTCAACTTTGTTGTTTTAATACAGTATAAAGATAAATCTTTCAAAATGTGAAGAAAATACTCCGAAATATTTCAAAAAATGTCCTCGGCAACAACAATGAACAAGATGCAACTGGGTTGTGAAAATTTGTGAATTCTTTTTTTCTTTTAAATATAAAGACAAAAAAAAATTGTGAAATGCAATTAATTACTGTATACTCTGTACAAAAATTAAAGTGTTTTTTTTTAGCTAAAGAGTTTTAGAGGAACATATATACCAAGTATATACAAATAGCGGGCAATTTATTAAAACTGATTTATTAAAAACCATTCTACCTACTAGTGTTTCTTTTAATTTTTTTTTTTTTGAAAATATCAATCCAAATTTCAAATGAAATATATTAATTTTGTCTTTTTTGAATTATTATATGAAATAGAATTTTCGATTAAATCATGAATAACTGTCTAATTTTTGGTTTCATATTGTGATCAATCGAGTGGCTTGTGTGATATTTTGCAGAGTTACACCGCATAAAATTATCACAATAAACAGTTGAATCTTATGGCACTACGCCATGAAAAAATCTTACAGTTATTCCTTATGTCTACATGTACTTGATCTTGATTTCTGCAGATCCATGTGCTACTGTAAGTCCCGCTCAGAACTGTCTTAATTTGTCTCGCCCCGCGCTTGATTTTTTAAAACGCGCCTATCGATGAACCAGTAGATTTATGTAGAATTAAAGTATTTTTACTATTTGTAATTCTATCTCGGACAAAGACATTAGAAACATAAATAGTAGATCATCAACTAGAAGTACTGTGAACACTGAGCTCACTAAATGATACCCCCCCCCCCAATACTATGCATTATAATGGCAAAACACGAAATAAGTGTTAAACTAAAACATATATTAGGAGGTGCAAAATGGCATGACTTATGATAAATAATTATAATAAGTGAAAGTACTTCATTAACTTTTATTCAATGGTGTAGGAGGAGTTGCGGGTTAAAGATGGGTACCCTTCAATATTATAGAAAGAATGGTGTTGCCCTTGTTTTGTAATCTAAATCAAGAAAATCCAAAATATGTAACCGACCAAAAATTAAAATAGGACCAGAGGTGTGCAATCTTATGGCACTACGTAACAAAAAATCTGTGAAGTTTCATTAAAATTCATTCAGTGGTATAAGAGGAGATGGGGATAATCGGTGGATATAATAGAAGGAGGGACGGACATCCCGATCACTATATACCCCCCCCCCTTCCCCCCGACTTTTCAAGCAGGGTATGATAATTATGCAGGTAAATGCTTTGTTGTTTTCAATCATATAAATTAATCAATACAGAAATTTTCCTTTAGGGGGTAGAAATTAAATAGGAAATTTGATATTCATACAATCTGTTAAATGCGACTAGTTCGCAATATTTCTTGACTGGCATAGTTTTTTTGAAAATGACAGAATTTTACAAGATGGCATGTAAAATATTTGTTATGCGATGAATTGTGTTTAATCCTCACCTTATCGAGTTTTTTTTTTTAATATCATTGTTTTTGTTCTCTGATGTGTTTATCATGAAAATTATTTTACCAATAAATTAAAAAAATAAAATCATTCCGCTTACATTATTTAAGCAGGTTGGGTACCTAACCAATAAATGATATTATTATTTTAATTTCAATAATAAAACGAGCAATAAATTGATAATAGCACAGACTTTGGTTTTTATCGTCAAAAAAAAAATATTAATCAAGGATGGGAATTTTTTTCCGGATTTTCTTTTTTTTGGACGATAAAAACTGTGGTAATATAGAACCGTACGGTGTTCATTGATTTGATACTACATGTATATAAGACACGGATTGTAGATGTTTTGATGACTTACACGTATGTTATGTACGACTTAAATCTGCAGATATTCAAAGCTCTAATTAATACTTTTAAACTTTTTTTAAATATTCCTGGAAATAGATAGGTACACCTAAAACATTAGAGATCTCTTTACATCATACGATTTTCTGTTGCTTGAATAATTCGATTTTTCATTGAAGTTTCATTTCTACATCCATAAACTGATTAGATATAAGATCTCTATATCTCTCATCAAATTAAGACACGAATGTAAACTTGATCTATCTTTTTAATTTTGAATAATTTTATTTCAAAAGGTAGTTTTTGTCTGTGATCACTATAATATTAATCGGAAGAAACAACAATAAAGAGTTTTTATTGAAAAAATAATTTTAAAATTAAAGTCATTTAAATATTTTCATATCAAAAGGAGTAGAACGCCAGGCGCGTAGCTGCCTATACGCAAGTACGCAACTGCGTACACATCACTTCCAAAAAAAAAAGGAAAGAAAGGAAAAATAAAAAAAGAGAGAGATTTATTCGGAGAAAATGGGGCAGTATCTGTCTTGCAAATTATTTTACGTCTTATTGTTTCTATTCAATTTTTTTTGTACAGAATATCGTTAAAGTCCAGTCTATTATAAAATGAATTCCACACTTCTTGAGTAAGAAAACATTGTTGGACCAAAATTTTCAACTGTTATTATATTCGGTGCATGTTCTCCCATATTTTTGTTGTAAAATACTTTAATGCTAAAAGAATTTGAAACCTAAACACATTTCCTCCTACACAGACGAAAAATATCCTTATAAATTTCCCAAAACTTGCAAGTTAATGGAATTACAGAGGCGAAATTTTCTAAATAAAAACAAGAGCGGTAACTCTGACAATCGATCAAAATACTAAAGGGGTACCAGAGAGGGTCATTCATTTAAATTAATTTTTTTTTAGGTTTCAACTCACAATCTGCATTGAAATTTGATCCCATAGTATAAAAAATATTCTTTCAAACATGTTATTTATTACCAGTCCAGTTCAAACGTTTTACCATGTATTCGAAAAAAAAGTGTTTAACACTATTGAAACTGCATATTAAAAACAATATAGAACAGAAATAGATGCAAAATTGAATCAAACTTTCAATTTACAAAATATGCTATATTCATACTTATCTACTTATTTTGACATGAATTTATTTGAATTTAATTTTAATTATTTTTTTCAATAATGATGCTCATAAATTAGATGAAAAAAAATGAAAAATGTTCAACCTTATTTTTGTTGTAGTTTCTTTCAATTAATATTAACAAGCAAAAACTACCTTTGGAAATAAAATTGTTTTAAACAAAAGATAGATCATTCTTACATTCATGTAGTTATTTGATAAGAGAGAGAGAGAGAGAGAGAGAGAGAGAGATATCTTATATTTAATCGACTTTTTGGATAAAGAAATGAAATTTCAATGAAAAATCAAATTTTCAAAGCAATAGAATATCGGAAAATGAAAAAAAAACTCTATTGGTTTAACTATATCTTTTTATTTTAAGGAAGGTTAAAAACTCTTTTAAAAAAAGTTTTAGCTTAATCTGCAGATTTAAGTGGATCACTTACATATATGTCAAAACATTTCATCCGTGTGACTGTCATTCATAGTATACATCATATGTCATTACAGTTGTATTACCAATTAATCTATAACTCGTTTTATTTTTGAAACTAAAATACATCAGTTATTGGTTTGGTATAATATAATTACCCAAATTACCGTGAAAAAATGTAAACGAAATTATTTTATTTTGGGAATTTATAGGTAAAAAGAAATCCTGTGATAAACATTACATTAGAAAACAATAACAATGGCAAGTGTAAAGAAACAGCGAGAAGGTTAAAATTCTACACACGCCATCACATAAGACCATCTCGTAAAAAAAAATCCAACTAGTAATTTCTTGACAAGCAAAAATAAAATTAAACGGATAAAGGAATAAATAAAATAAAGAAATTAAACTCATTTCGAAAAGAAAAAACTAAATCGTGTGTGTTAGGGTGGGTGTGTACGTGTGTGTGGAGGGGGTGGGGTTAGTCGTCGGCTTCTTTTTACTTCATATCGGCCAGTGACTTTTCATATCAATATCACATAGATCTGTGCTTTCGAAGAGAGCTGCACCTATTCTAATTAAGGGGGATTTTTATTTGGTTTAGTAAAAAAAAATAATTCTGCACAATCTTTCCCTCCAAGCATGGATATCAAATTTCGATTTAAATTGTTGACCCCTCCCGGTAAAATTCTTTTAATTGATCTACTAGTATATGATCTAGAACAACAAGGAATTCATAATTATTATACTCCCGCTTGAAAAAATGGAGGGTATATAGTTATCTGTCTTTTACGCTTGGAAAACCCATCTTTTATCCGCAACTCCTCTTATACCAAAGTTTGAATTCTATTGAAACTTAATTCACAGATTTTTTGTGATATAGTGTCCTTATGCACCTCCTATTTTACTTTTTGAACGGACGCATATTTCGGATTTTGCATAAAAAAACATGGATACTGCCATTCTTTCTAAAATATTGAAGGGTACCTCTCTCTCATCCGCAAGAAAAAAATAATGGTACTTTCACTGATTCTTTATTAAACATAATGCCATTGTGCATCTCCTATTTTATTTTGTGTTCTGACACTTAAGCTTATTTCCTGTTTTCAAAAGATAAAAAAACATGGATTTTGCCATTATAAAGGTATGGGAGGCGGGGGTATCGTTTAATAAGCTCAGTGCTTACAGTATCCCTAGTTTATGATTAAATATTTACATTTTCAATGTCTTTGTCCGAGATAAAATTACAAATAGTAAAAATTATTTATTTATACTTAAATCTACTGGTTACTTGATAGGCGCGGATTAAATAAAAATATGTACGGAGTGGGACAAATAGTGACAGAAGCGGGACTTGAAGCACCTATCACGCAAGCCACTCGATTGATCATATCATGAAACAAAACAAAAAAAAAATAGACGGTTTTTCCTTTATTTAATGTCATACTGTTATTCATTCTGATATTATAATAAAAAAGTACAAATGGATTTCATTTGATATTAGGATAAAATGGTTTTAATAAGTGAAATTATATGGGCAAAAATTGTTTTAAGAAATAATTAAATACTTAGTATTTGTATATGTATATATAGATTTGGAATATGTGTTCTTCTAAAACTATTTAGTTTTACAAAATAAAAAGACTGAAATTGGTGTACAGTGAACACAATAATAAATTACATTTGACATTTTTTCCGTTTTTATATTTAGAGAGATAAAAAAAAAACACGAATAAACGAATTTTTACAACCCAGTAGCATCTTGTTCATTGTTGTTCCCAAGGACTTTTTTGAAATTTTTGTTTAACTTCCAAATATTTAGAAACTTTATCTCGTTATACTGTATTCAAATACAAAAGTTGACACCTTGACCTGTCGAGGGTCATGATTTTCGAATGAATTCTGTAAGCTTCTCTAACAATTCTTTACATGATATAAATATCTTAGCATTGTGAAAGTAAATTGATATTGAACAAAAGTTCTTTGCTTCTCACAGCACAGCGAAACGTAAAACAAACAGTTACTTTCATTGATGGATGATACATACATCTATTACTATTAAATTATTAATGGTATTGTACAATTATTAAAATAGAAAATTTATCAAGTAAAAAAAAATTCTGGAAATACTCATTAATATACATCCTTATCACAGTAACGTTACCATGAAAAGTCAAAATCGTGTTCACTCTGAAAACTTGACGTTTGACGTTGGGCGAAAGTAAAATGACATCATTATTTACCTTTTAAGGTATCAACAATATAAAGGAAGAAAAAACATACTTAGAATTGACGTAGGGTCACAAACATTCATTTTCAGTAACTTCTTACCTTGCTTTATTAGAATCCATGAAAAACTCAAAACGTGTAAAAAATAACATAAGGACCTTTTTTCTTGGGGCCAATCATATTATATTGACAAAGACAAGAACATAGATATATAAATGCATAAAATTTAGGTTGCAATATTTAAAGTCAATTTGAAGCCTCTGAGGAGAATGGGTGCAGTCTTGCACGATCTCAATTATTACACCACTTATGATGCGAAGCAACGATCCGGTATACCTCTTCTCTAGAACAGAAATCCGGTTCTAACTCGACTGAAAATATAAATTAACTTTTGTTAAGAGATGTATAAACTAAGAACAAAAAGGTATTGAACATGAGACAAGATATAGATGACCAATTGGCAAGCATTAGCCGAGATTCTTGTAAATTACAAGAACAAATGGATTAATTAAAACATAACGGGACCTCCGTAGATAGTGCATTCAGTTATCAAGTGTATTGGTGTAGAGAGTCCCTGGGATTTCATGATGAGTCTCCTGTCATTGGGGATGGGGAAAGTACCAGTCACATAAATACTCCAACAAGAGAGCTTAGCCACAATAAAAATAGTTTCCACTCCTTTCAGTTCAAAACTTTTGTATCTTTTATTCCACTTACTTTTGATGGGTCAGAAGATTTGGTGAAAACAAGCCCAATTTGAAATATTGGTTGATTTACATGTTTGGAATCATAGAGCAAAGTTACTACATTTGTAAATCTCGTACCGGTCAAAGTTGCTTTATGGTAGAGAATTTGCAAGGTGATCGGGAGGCCCGGGTTCGATTCTCGTTCGCGGCGCCGCGTCAAACCTTTCTCATAAAGCCATAAACATAGATAGATGAGTCGCGGCAGGCGATAAAAAAAACATTGCCAAAAACATTGGTGTTTACGGAACAGTGGACATTAGATTTAAGTGAATTTAATATAACAACCCCTGTTAAGACCACAAAGAAGGAGTTTTTTATTTACTGCGACGCATGCGACACTTCTGAGGTGGGTGAACAATACAGACCATTGCTGAGGCGTGTAGTTTTGGAGTTCAACAAGAATCAGATCTTCACGAGACCGTACCCAGTTCCGATGCGAATCCAAGAGTTGACATAGATACGCCTGGAAATAAGAGATAAAGATTATGAGTATGCCACCTTCTTGAATGGCGATATTAGCCTGACTCTGATATTTCGACCCGCAGCTTTGACCAGTTCCTCGACCTAAAGCTATAAAAAGGTTATTCAAGAATAAATTGCTCACATTTTGAGAGAGTCTGCGGAAGAGTCAACATGCATAAAGTCCAGTGCGACGATTGCCGAGGCTGGTTTTCCCGAAAGGATGTCTTAAAGCGGCATCAGCGAAATGTACACGGACATGATGGGAATGCCATCGCCGAAAGCGGTAGCACAGATGTCGATGCCACCGCAGGCGATCACGTCATAGCCGCCATTCAAGCCATCGCCGCCGCTGCAAATGATCACGCCGCCGCCGCCGCCATTCAAGGCACCGCAGCCGCTGCAGATGATCATGCCGCCGCCGCCGCTGGAGTGCACACCGTTGCAACTCAAACCACCGCCGCCGCCGCCGCCATCAGCTACTCCTCCTTCACAGCAACGGCACCAGGACTTTGTCTTCAGGCATCCATTTACTGCGAATATTTCGGGCCCCACGTGTTGTGGCAAGACGCATTTCTGTAAAATGTTTTGCAGCACTGCCTAAAAATAATATGGTCTCCTCCCGAGAGAATCATATGGCTCTACAAACGTTGGCAACACCTTTATGATGTCATTCAGAGTACCTTTTATCCCAAGGTCGAATTTATTCAAGGAATTCCTTTGGATCTGGATCAAGATTCCTTTATACATCCCAGAACGAGGAATCTCGTGATTTTGGACAATCTGTTGTCTACGGCTTCAAAAGATTCCAGAATCAACGAATTATTTACGGAGGGCAGTCATTACAGAAATATGTCCGTCATAGCCATCAATCAAAACCTATACTACAACGAAGATCCCACCCTGAGACGAAATTTGCCATTACCTGGTCTTGTTTAACAATACTGTGGGCAGACAGCAAGTCATGACCTTGGCTCAACAGATGTATCCCGAAAATCCTCAACACCTGCTGAGACATTATAAAGACACTACTTCCAAACCTTATGGATACCTGTGAGTGGATTGAAGCCCACTACACCCGAACATCTGTGCATGCGCACTGACGTCTTGAATTTTATCAAACAGCAACAATCAGAGAATTTCCCTCATTCTCCGAAAGCTATTCCGACAGATCGGACGTACCACGCATCGGTTTCTTCAACCTTCAATCCACCAGGTCGGATTTTCAACACATCGCACCTACAGAAGATATGCCTTCTTGTGACGATTGACCCTGGATCATCCCCGGGATGACATCTCCTCGTCAAGACTTTTCATTTGATATATCAGACGATACCTTTTGAGTAACTTTTTGATTTTGCACTTAATGAACCCGGACCACCCCCAAGATGACCTCTCCTCGTCCAGACCTTTCGTTTGATATATTTCAAAAATCCGCTACTCCTCCATCAAGTACTCTCGTAGTGTACATATGCACGAAGTGCGTTGGGCCAAATTATCTTACAAACCAAAGTGACAGTATAGATAGGCGAAATTTTCGATGATGTAAGTTTCAAGACAGAATGGCTTTTATAACAATTACAAGAAATGTTTTGTTGTGCAAACAATGAAAGAGTACGTTAGAAACACACGGTTTGTATTATTTTGAGTTGACAGTTTAAAAAACATAGAGAAGTAAATCGAGAAACAGCGTCCTTTTTTAAGTGCAATAAATATACTTGTCCATTTTTTTTTTCAATGGGTGGCACGGTAGCTCCCCGGTCTGTCGATATATATTTTTTTTCGGAGAGATACAGTTCTGCAGCTACCCCAGGAAGAGGACACACTAAAGTTCACAGGTAAAAGCTGGGTTTGAACATACAAGGTTCCATGATCTCTTAAGGGTCATCAGGCCTCTAATCATACTCAGAAATGAGCAATGCAGGCATCACGGATATCTCAGGCTGTTAATTTGCAAAAATTTTATTTGGTTGAAGGGAAGGGTAAAGCGGGTGGGATACATCTTCACCTAAGCTTGGTCTAACCCATATGGTAGCAGAGCCAAAAAGGCATTCTGTGTCTTGCAAGGACAGGCCTCGCTGCTGGCTGAACGCATATGATCTAAAGAATAGTTTAAAGGGAACCTCACTGTATTCATAGATAGGTGAAATATACTTCACAGTTCTGCCAGGTGAGCTACACCAACACAAGCTACCGAAAGAGGATTTCAGAGAATCACTGGTCACCATTCCTGGTGAGCTGAATTGGTGTTTGGCAAACTTTACCTCCTTCCTTGACATACGATGTAACAT
The DNA here is from genome assembly GCA_003671525.1 of Saccostrea glomerata. Classification (NCBI taxonomy): domain Eukaryota; kingdom Metazoa; phylum Mollusca; class Bivalvia; order Ostreida; family Ostreidae; genus Saccostrea; species Saccostrea glomerata. Next base: position 4,766 of record PRKT01002581.1, on the reverse strand, counting down.
ACTAACCTTCCACAGGGGATGTCCGAATGAAGACCGGGTATACATGTAAGTGTAAAGGGACCACCAAAAGATAAACCTCTCCCTTGTGACTATGTCTAGGCCTAAAGCTTCGTAGCAGTCCGCTCACAGAAGCTAAATATTTCCAAAGTCATATTTCGTACCTTGCAAGTTACTTTTTATAATAGGAACAGTCCGTTTGTCAGTACTGACCTAATTTTTGGGAATAGAATGGGTCAATAAGGATCTCCTTAAGAAGAAAGGGCATGGTGCCGATCAGAACCCGAGCATGGTGTCCATCATAACCTGAGTCCTCTGCCATAAGAACGTTGTTCTATCATGTATATAGTATGCTTTTTTTTAATCATATCAGATCAAATATGTCTAAAGAGTAAAGTAAACGATATTTGAAGAATGTAAGCAATTTTTTTTATTTTTTGAATTTTCATCTATTATTCAAGCTCTAATGTGGCGATCATTCAAAACGAATTGACAAACTAAAGTCACATCTATAGCCTTTTGTTTTTACTGCGCAACAGAACAAAGGTCATTTTGAATAATCATTTTTAATGATCTACCCTCCTACACTAAAACAATCAATCAAATTAAGTATTTAACTTCTTGAAAGTCATTTATCCTTATTAACGTTGTACAGATTATAATATTCTACTGCAAAGTTATACGTTAATCTTTATTACTGTTTATTTCTCGAATAAGACTGTGTCAACCATTTTTTGTAAATTACATACGAGGGCTGTCGTAGACAAAAGTTCGTGGACAATGACATTTTTGTTGAAATAGATGGTTCTATATGCATCTATTGTATATCAAAATATTTCTTATAAAAACCAAGTCAGAATGATTTATTTTTTATTGATGAAACTTAATATTTGTTTGGGTTTTGGCTCTACAAATGTTCATGGACTCACAATACATTTCTGTTGTAAGGCGCAACGCACTTCCAAGTATTAGCAATAATCTTTAAGAATAGATTATAATCTCTATAATTTTTAAAATTCAGAACAATGCACAAAAAATTACGAGCGTCATCTAATTAAGTAAACAGTTTGTGAACACAAACTGCAAAGCCAAGTCCAACGCTGCGCTAATTTATAACAACATCATGAATAGAAATCTCAATTTTAGAAAATAAAATGTGTTTTTAAAATCTTGAATTGTCTTCAAATTTGTACACACCGTTGAAAAATCGTATATACCAATCTCAAATCACTACACTAAATATATTTCAATATTCTTGAGTTAATTGTTTTAACAAATATTTTGTCTCTTACATCGTTTCAACCGTATTCAAACTTTTTTTTGATCGGACGTTGTCCAATGCCGACGGCCGACGTCGCTTTTTTGTCAAGTTTTAACACATATCTGTTTGGGTTTTTGTATTGTATTTGTACTGTCTATATAGTAAGCGATACTTAAGATATCTTAATGTGATATAGCTTCTTTCTTTGTACTATATAGAGATTTTATTAATTTCTGACTCGTTTTATAAAGAACAAGATGTGTTTGTGAAACACGATGCGCCCGGCGGCAACAAAGTTCAAAAAATCTATTTTTAGCATATTGGTCACAGTCAAGGTCACAAGGTCATTGACTTTGGTGTCATTCGAAAGAACTTAATGGGTGGAGTAAGCACACCAAAAATGAAGTCCTTATCTTTTATTGTTCAAAAGTTATGGCAAAAAGTGTAAAAAGCTAGTTCTAGCATATAGGTCACAGTTAATGTCACAAGGTCAATGACCTTGGTGTAATTCGGAAGAAATAATAGGTGGAGTATGCACACCAAATATGAAGTCCCTATCTCCTAATGTTCAAAAGTTATGGCAAAAAGTGTAAAAAGCTATTTTTTGCATATAGGTCACAGTCAAGGTCACAAGGTCATTGACCTTGATGTCATTTGAAAGGACTTTATTGGTGGAGTATGCATATTAAATATGATGTCTCTATCTCTTATGGTTCAAAAGTTATGGTGAAGGTTAAAGTTGATAACAGACAGACAGACAAACAGACAAACAGACAGGACAAAAACAATATACGCCCGGGATCTATCGATCCGGGCGCATAAAAACATACATTTAATTCCGAATACTTTATATTAGAGTGTACATGTAAATTTAACCATGGTCTGTTCTCACTATCTGTGATCTTTAAAGACCCCGATTTTTACAAAAATGTAACGTTCCATCATCAAAAATAAAATTATTCTGACTTCTTTTTTTCACAAGAAATATTTTGATATACAATAGATGCATATAAAACCATTTATTTTCACAAACACGTCATTAATTGTCCACGAACTTTTTGGGCAGCCCTCGTACACATTGACGCCATTTTTACATTGCAACGAAACAATTATATGAAGCAAACATTATTAATTACATGCCTTTAAAGAATATGTGTATGACTATGTGTGTGTGTCAAATTTCATATTGATTTCATTTATCATTAATATCATTTAAAACATTAGTATGACATCATCTTTTGTTCTTTTAATGCTTTCTATTTCTTGCAAGGCCCAAAAGAGTCCAATAAGTTACCTGAAACTGTCCAATAAGTTTAAAAATCTGTCCATTATTAAAAATAATGGACAGTTTTCAATAACTTATTGGATGGCTACAGGTTACTTTCTGGATTAAGAAAACACGAGACAAATAAACACAAATAAATATTTTTTCAGGCAATGAATCCAACATGTTTCACACTGTTATCAAATAATATATTCCAAGTCACAGATGGACTTGAAGGAAATATCTCTGATTTCTACCGGAAAGTAATTTGCACCAACAACACAAGAGGGGATATCACCTCTCCTGACAAGAATCAATTGCTCCTTCAATTCTTATTTCACACTAGTACTTTGAATCATTTTGTTCATTTTCTACAGGAGCACATCCATCTTATTTTCTACTACATGAATGCAAGGGTGTTTTGTCATTAGTCTTAATTGTCTACTCATTTCCTGATTGTTTGATTTCGGCAACAAGAAGCTCATAATTTTGTTGATTTTTTTTTTATCACTCAACACCTTAAGCATGAAAACATCAACGTTGGGTACCGTGTAACATTCTCTCTGTCACTTAAAGATCACAATAAATACCCGTGTACATTTCTGCTTTGATTATCCTCTTCTAAATCATCAGAATGTTGTTGATTTAATACGGAAATCTTTCTACGTTCCCTTTGTTTTTCTGCATCCTTGAAAACCCTTGACCAAAACTTTGGGAAATATTCGAGAAAAAAAAAAATCTAGCTTGAGCTCTAAGTTCATTTTTTGACAATCATAGGCTCGAAATATCACGAGAATGACATATGCATTGCCCTTCATATCTGAAGTTGATTCCTTGGAAGAAGACATACATTCAACATTTACAATCACAAAAAATGGTGATGGAATCTCATGCCTTGTGATTAAATATTCTTTAGTCAGTTGTTTAAAAATTGCACTTACCTGTATCTGTCCACTAAGTTAACAATTACAATGAATACAAGTTTCTTTTGATTGTAAAAAAAAACCCTTCACCTGAGAAAGTCCAATAAGTCGACAATGCTTACTTAATACAATGGATGAGAAAAAAGTTCTAAGAGAGTACATTATGAACACAATAGGGTAAATGTTTTAAGTAGGTTATAGGCCTCAAACTGTCCATTCTGTGAGAAAAAAGAACTATTGTCGGGCCTAACGGCCCTCCAACAGTTCTTTCTTCTCACAGAATGGACAGTTTTTGGCCTATAACCTTTACTTAATACTGTCACACTGTGACAGAATTTCATTTCATTCAATGTAAGATCTTCATGTTTATCAAATATCTTTCTTTCTCAACGCGTCCCTTACTTGTTTTTATAAACTTTTAAGCTTGCATCTACTTGTACAGTGTTGATGGCGTGTTGAAGGAAGAAAAACAACATTGTCAATTTACAAGATATAATTTTAAGTGCCTTTGATGGATCATATTGCAACACAGTATTATTCAAACTACATGTAATTGTCTTCCTTGTAAAAGATTGAAACATGATAACCATCTTTTAAACTATTTTGATTCTTTTTAAATAGGAAGATTATTTTACTTGCGTGAATGTATAGGTATAGACAGCAAGTTAGTACAATTATTCTAATAAAAATATGAAAAGATAAAAGATTAGACCCCGACACAAAACAGGACACTATTGTTTACTTCCCGATTACATAAATACAAAACACGATTTTGTTAGCGATGAGAACATATTCATTGTAATAAAATGCAATGTTCCTTTTTTTCAAATGCTTTAGATAATTAGCTTTGAAAATATTTTTTTCAATTAAAAGTACTTGTTTTTTTTCGCACACACGCAAAGGCACTAAAAGCTTGATATTATCAAAACCTATTTCCTGATCTCTATGTCAACTTCAAGTATAAATCTTATGTTGGTCACAAACCAAAACATACCAATTAAAAATTCATACTTAGAAAAAATATATAAAAATACCTTAAATGTCTAGAATGATATTGGTAACGGTGCTCATATGCGTGATGTTTCAAATTTTGCCAACAGGGCCATCAAATGATAAATGTGAAAGGTCAGTATTTTATTTTTCTCCTTATTTTAATTACTTTAAGCTGCATTCATGATTACTCAATTATTTCACGGTGCATATGTAGGTCTTTTTTTAATTTACAAGCAATTTTAGAGATTTTGCAGATTACAGTTCCATTGTAACATATTTATAATTAGCTATTGATGTATGTAAAAAAAAAAGTAAATCTATTTGTAGA
>PRKT01002580.1:0-17634 GCA_003671525.1 Saccostrea glomerata | reverse complement strand
CCTTTTACTGGATGGAAAATTTGACGAAGTGGGTATTAGATAATCTCCAGCTAGGTCTATGTCTTTAAATGATTCAGGCGCGTAGCCAAGCGTTCCTTTGGTATAATTTTTTTTAATAGAAAAGAGAGAGAGAATAATATATACTCATTACGCTTCTGAAATATGCATGTCTACCTAGGATTTGAGCCCACTGTATTTGGTTTTCTCGCAAAATTTCATTTTTGGGTTATTAGGAAAACTATTTGTGTATTTCACCCCTACATTAATTCTATATCAGCTGATATATCATAATCTGTTTTAATAAACTGGCCTTTTTGGAGTTAAAATGTCTCATTTCCGCAAAAAGACCGCGGAACATTAACTGACAAAATTGGAAATAAGCAGCTTATTTATTATCATTTCTATCTGTTACAATCAGTCGCTAAAATTCAATGATTGACAAAGAAATGTACGGTGCGGACGTGGGGAAAACATTGGTATGAAATTCGCGTTTAGATTTCATTCCAATGTTTTCCCCACGTCCGCGTCGATTTGGGGAAAACATTGGTATGAAATTCGCGTTTAGATTTCATTCCAATGTTTTCCCCACGTCCGCGTCGATTTGGGTAACAATTCGACGCGGACGTAGGGAAAACATTGGATTAAAATCATTGAATATTTTGGTTGTAACAGATAGAAATGACGTAGACTGCATATTACCAATCTTGCCAGTTCAAGTTCCGCGGTCCTAAATGGGCTCTTTTACTCATTCCTCTGCTTTCAATCTTTTAATTAGCTTTTCTATCTGTTCACTTAAAAGATACCTTTGGGAACAATATGTATTTTTTTTCAACCTCGTCTTAAACAGTGAGTAAAGCGGGGGAGTCGCTAAAAAGTGTAGGTGAGTCGTTTTTAGCGTATGAGGTAGTAGATTTTTACCACTTCGGAGTTATAATAGATGTGCATGGATCACATCTTTTATGGTATTTGTAAACATGTATTTACAAAATACAAATAGCCCGTTGAAGGTAGCAATAGTTGATAGAAAATCTTAACCCACCAATTCCCCCGATACGCTGAAAACGACCCCCATACTTTTTAACGACTCCCCCGCGTTACCCGTTGTATGCGGTGAATCTGGTGATTAAGGACAACTCTGCCTACACAAATGTCCCTCCATCCATCATTTTTACATGGAAGTTCACTAGTAAGGAGTGAAATAAATCAGGGAGATGTATTGCTACAGGGTGCGCGCCAGTTCAATACATTATATGTATACAACACAATCAAGGGGAGGAATTCCTTCGCCCTTAAATACGCAAACATTGCCTCAAGAGTTTCCTGATCATGGCATTTTTTTCTGGATCGTCAAGATTTGCGAGAAAAGAAAAAGAACCTTGCAGGAAAAGATTAAGAACCACAAACGTATCATGATTGTACATTAGAAATGAAAAAAATATTTACAACATTTTGAATGGGTTACATAGTTCTGAAAATAAAGTAATGCTTTAAAATCTGCTTTTTGACCTATGAAATCAACCATTTATAATGAAATAAAATTTATAATAAAGTTTCCAGAATTTTAAAATTTGTGGCCCAGGGTTAGTGGTTCCTGTGGGGTGGGGTGCACAACTGCTTATAAAGTGGAAATGCATTTTCTCTTTGTTACTCTGATCTACCTTTGGGTATTAAGTAACCAATGTAAACAAGCTAAGTGTATAGTTATGAAAACAATAGTGCCTCTTTCAAAATTTTGAATTCTATAGCCCTTGAATTAAAACACGAACCGATTCAATTGTTGGAAGATTGCTACATCATACTTAGGTGACCTATAAGGCCCATTGGCCTCTTGTTTAGTAGTTGTGTTGAAGATATGGAAGAATTTTTTTTATGTTGTTATAAAAGTTTTATTTTAATATCTTTACTTATAAATACTGAAAAATGCTTTTTAATCAAACATAAACATGTATTTTTGTTTAGACGAAATGGAATACGACACCGATTCTGATTCAGTAAACTCCCTTAGTGACTTAGAGTCTGGTTTGAGCTCAGATTGTGAATCTGGTAAGAAAATTATACCTAAAGTTTACCTCAGTGTTCTTTCTCAGAGAATTTGAAAAGTAAAGCGAGAGAGAGAAAGAGAGAGATTTATAAACTTAATTTTCATACCATTAATTTCAGAAGATGTTCAAAACGATACATCCCATGTTGATTCAACAGAAATCGGATCAAAAAACAATAAACGTATGTGATTTAATCAAGTTTGACACTATCTCACAATTGTACAAAATTATAGATCTTAAATTCACTTTATATACAATGACATATTTACACAGGAAAACGAGGGAGACCGTTTGGATCTAAAAAGAAAAGAGTTGATAACTTCGATGAATCGTCAGAAGACGAAATACCTTCAACAGAAAAAAAGAAGTAAGCATAAGATAGAGCAATTCATATTAATCCCATGATGAACGTCCTCATATTCTGCCCATTGACGAAGTCAAATTGAATCTTCCCCCATGCCTGACAAAAAAGTACGTTTATGGACTGTACCTAGAGCAAACCACCAGCCCTGTTTCTAAATCCCATTTTTATAAGCTTTGGAAAAGGGAATTGCCATACGTAACAATACCAAAGGTAATCAACTGTCCCACTTTCTTGAAAGCAAAGGTACATTAAGGACATACGCAACGTACCTTACCTATTGATAATTTTCCAAGATATTCTAAATTTAAACTTTTAATATCATTACATGTTCTTAGACAAAAAAATCAGGATGCCTTACCTGTGGTTTTGAAAAGATATCGAATTTTGAAAATTTTTGCATTACTCAAATAAAAATGTACAAAAATTATAAAACATAAATTTCAGATTTTTTTTAGTGAAAATTGTTTTAGAAAAAATGTACAAATCCATATATAGAGATTAAAAATGTTGCACACAGGTCCTTCATTTAGTGGAACTCTTCAAGTCCAGGGAAGAATCCAAAAAAATTCAAACTACGTTGCGTATGACCTTAAACCAATTCGCCTGTCAATCTGTCTGTCAATCTGTCCATTAACCTTTGGCATATCTTTTACATAAGAAGTATAATGTCTGGATGGGGCATTTTATAAAGCTCAACCGCGTGTTAAGAAAACAAGAGGCCCGTGGTCTACATCGCTCACCTGAGAACATGGGCTAAGTAAAAAAACACAAATCAGATCAGTATTGAAAAGTTAACTTGTTGAGGGAATGGAGATTTGAATTTTCTATTACTTGAAAATGTCACTATATCAATAAAGCATACATGTATAATTTTGCCATACTTGAAAACAAGAATTTAAAGATTTTTCCAACATATTACTCGATCTTCCATTGTGACCCCTAGCTACATCCTCAACCTCATCCCCTTGACATTGTTTGATTAAATTCAATTTTTCATTACTTCCAGATAATTACACGCTGTGGTGCTACATGTAACACACGGCTCGCAGTGTTGAGCTTTAGCAAATGGGCCTATCCAGAACCATAGAGATTATATGACTTTCATATTACACTAGTTAATTACCTGTGAAAGGCTGTGATATAACTTTTCTAAATATATTTTGATTTTTAACCCCGTGAACTTGACATTGAACTTTGACCCACTTTTAAAATATGTAAACATTACTTTTCAAAAGTTTAAACTCACACAATATCTTGCTAACTTTCAAAATTTACCATGCGTTTCTTTCTCCTTTCAGTATATATAGGGTACTTAAAAGGCTTCAGATAGAAGTGTATAGTTTAATTATCGGAAGAGTGTATCAAGGCAATCGGGTCGCTTGTTGTCCCCCGCTTTCGCGAAAGAGAGGGGACATTAAATCTCATTCGTCTGTCTGTCTGTCCGTCAGTCTGTCAGTCGGTCAGTCTGTCCGTCACAAAAACTTTAACCTTGCCCATAACTTTTGATTTAGTTGAGCTATGACTTTCATATTTCACATGTGTATTTCTTGTGACAAGACCTTTCTTTGGGTACCATCAAATTTGATCTTTTGACCTTGACCTTGGAGTTTGACCCACTTTTACACAGAAATTTCAAACTTTTACTTTGGCCATAACTTTTGAATGGAAGGTACTAGGACTTTAATATTTCACAAATGTATTGTTTGTGGCAAGACCTTTCATTGGATATCAACAACCTTGACCTTTTGACCTTGACCTTGGAGATTTACGTACTTATGAAAAAACGTTAACTTGACCATAAGTTTTGAACGATTAAGACTAAGGCTTTCGTACTTCACATATGTAATCCTGTGAGAAGACCTTTTATTGGATACCAAGAATTTTTATCCTTTGACCTTGACCTTGGAGTTTTAACTACTTTTTAAAACATTAACCTTGGTCACAACTTTTAAACAGTAGAGACTAGGACTTTTATATTTCACATATGTATTCCTTGTGGCAAGACATTTCATTGGATACCAACAACCTTGACCTTTTGACCTTGACCTTGGAGATTTACATACTTATAAAAAAACTTTAACCTTGACCATAACTTTTGAACGATGAGGGCTAGGGCTTTCGTACTTCACATATGTAATCTTTTAGAGAAGACCTTTCATTGGATACAAACAACTTTTACCCTTTGACCTTGACATTGGAGTTTTAACTACTTTTAAAAAAAACTTTAACTTTGGTCACAACTTTTGAACGGTAGATACTAGGACTTTTATGTTTCACATATGTATTTTTTGTGGCAAGTCCTTTCATTGGATATCAACAACTTTGACCTTTTGACCTTGATCTTAAAGATTAACGTACTTATGTAAAAACTTTAACCTTGACCACAACTTTTGAACGGTAAGGGTTAGGGCTTTCATACTTCACATATGTAATCCTTGTGAGAAAACCTTTCATCAACAACTTTGATCTTGACCTTGGAGTTTACATACTTTTAAAAAACGTTAACTTTGGCCATAACTTTTTAACGGCCAGGATAAGGGTTTTTCAATGATAATTTCTATGAAATGACATATGATAGGACGTTCATATTAGAGACAATATGTCATAAAAAATAACATCTCACCAACAAAGTCACCGAAAGCGGGGGACCACAATTCTTTGAATTTGCTTGTTTACATTACAATCAAGCCATAAATTTCATATACCAAAGTATATCAAGACAAAATTGAATTTAAATTATGGTTATTTGATTGTTGCAGAGAAGTCGCTTCTCAAAATGTGACAAGTGCACGCTGATAAAAGAACACCTTTCAACATGCAGGGACAAGAATCAGAGGGAGAAATTAATTAAAATGCGAGAAAAACATTTGAGGCAACAAAAGTAATTTTTTAAAAATCATTTTCTTTTCACTTTGAAGGCTTTAACAAGAGGCCCATGGGCCTCCTTTTTTCGTGCTGTTTCATCAAAATCTGATTTTCTTCCCTTTTTTATCTTTAAGAATAATATCAATTTTGCACTCATTGATAACTTTCAATAGTTCGTTGATATATCAAATAGAAATTCAGGAATCTGTGAGCCAACCCTGTAATTTGAGTAAATTGTCTGAAAAAAACTTCCTCAATGACTCACACTAACACATTCAGAGAATGAGATGGCCATCTCCAGAGAATCAACCTACGCGCCTTTGTGGTTAAATTCTGGGTTTTACTTTATTCCACAATGATGCCAAACAAAACCTTGATGAATTTTATGACTTTCCGATCGTCGACTTCCCTTATTCATGTAGCAGTGTACCTTATCACCTGCAAATGGAGTTTATATCATCCTATAGAATCAATATGTTTTGTGCAACTAGTGACAAATAAGTTGATGACAACACTAAGATGTCAACAATTTTAAAAAAAAGTTGGCGAGTAATTAGTGTAAAATGTAATTTAAAACTGACATCATGACATGTTCTACGAGAGCCGACGGACAGATTGTATCTAGACAAGTTAAATTGAAGCCTCTTCAGAAAGACCTTCAAATCATATTTATACAATAAAGATTCAGCATTCTTTAAAAATTAAAAAAGTTCCTTTTTACCCTCGAGTTAAAATAAGTTGAGGAACAAAACAAAACATGTACATCGTAATTTTATATGGATTTGCATTTCAGTAAGGAAAGAAAGAAGTATTATAAGCACATTTCGAAGGCAAAGACCAATTCCGACAAGTACCTATCCATGATTATTGATGCAATGGACCAAAATAAAACGTATCTGCCGCATTTCTTATATAACGGAAAATACATGTCTAACATGTGGAAACTGAGACTTAACCTAATGGGAGTCATCATTCATGGAATAGGTATATATATGAATTCTGCACACTACAATACCTTCTTATGAAATATCATTATAATTCGACATAATTATATGATCATACCAATGAATCACATACAAAGAAATTTTCGCCCCTTTTTATTTAAGCCCAATTCACCAAGGACACTAGAAGAAGAATTTAAGACGAGGCGAATTCAAAGAAAAAGTTATAATTTCTTAATCAAAACTGTGATTGGGAGAAATTTAGACAGGGCTAAACTGTTTGCAAGTGTGAAAGGGCGACAATAACACGGGGCGAAAATAATCATGCGTACAGTATAGTTTCTAATCATGATTGAAAACATCTTTCCAATGTTACTTTGTAGGCATATATGGGTTTTTCGACTACTTTCAATGGTCCCACGGCAGCAACCTAACCATATCAATTCTAGTACATTGTCTTTTAATGCTCCAAACAATTCCAGACACCTTGTACTTGCAGATGGACAACTGTCCGGGGCAAAATAAAAATCGGTAATTTAAGACCAAACCAAAAACAATTTTATTTTGTTTCTTGGTATGATTTCATTTAAATTAATTGCACTTTGTAATTTACTGAAATTATTTTAGATTCATACTGGGTTTCCTATGTTGGCTAGTAGAGATTGGCATATTCAAAAAAATAAAGGTTTCATTCCTTATGGTGGGGCATACCCACGAGGATATCGACCAGGTATTCTCCAGGTAAAATCGTGTTTTTTTTTCCTTTTCTTTCATTTTAAAATGCATTACGAACTCAGGTTTTTTCAAAGAATTCTTTTAAGTATTCGTAATTTCATATGACTTTCAAAATCTGAATACCCCCCCCCCCAAAAAAAATGAATTTCTATTTGATATATATATGATATATATATATAATATATATATATATATATATATATATATATATATTACCAGGTATATATATACAGCCAAAAATACTCCTCTCAATGTCATTGCCTTACATGCCAAAACATGCTGTATACAAATATATGGTTATTTCTATCTACAGATTTTCTAGCCTTCTCTCAAGGCGAAGCGTTTTGACTCTACCAAAACTAATGACGTCTTTTGAAAATTGTTACACTCCATCGCCAACGGGTAGGTTTTTTTTATAATCCACTCAAAAGGAAGTTGTTACTTTTGAAAGAAGAAATGATTTTGAAAAGAATGAATCTCTCAGGAAATTACATCCCAAATTAATTTAAACCCTACAATGATTTGAATAGAACGTTTTGAGCTATCTTTAGACACACCCATTTCTTTAGAAAGGAAGTATGATTCAATCAAATACCTGTAGAACAGGTAAACCATAAATATAATAGCCAATCAAATTGGCGGTCTTCATAAACACCGAGTAAGCACGTGTTCGACTGATACATGTGTTATGCTAACTCCAATAAACATGATAAAATCATAATTATGTACAAAATCGTTGCAATGCGTGTTTTATAGAAGCGGAGACTCTATATATAGCTCGTTCTTATTTAAAAATCTTCATTTCAGTGTAATTCATGTTGCTTGTCGCGGAAAGTGGGGTGTCCTAAAATATTGCGACGACTATTTCTTTCTCGTTTCTAAAGAAATGGGCGTGTCGTTATGTTATAATTGACGTTCAAATCATGACTCAGAACGTTTCATTCAAATGGAAAATTTTACCACCTCAATGCGCTTCATTGTATCGAATATAATCCTCTTTTCATTTTTTTTCGTGGATTTTGAAAGGAAGATATAATTAATTCTGTTCTAAGTGTGCCGTTTTGCATTCAGTCACACCCTAAGATGACAGCTGCGCTAAACACACGCCCCCTAACCGAAAGTTTTTTAACTGGCAGTTTCTTCTTATCAATGATTGGTTGCTCGTGCAACAGACTATTTCCGTGTCTATGTTGATAAAATGAGTTGACCAATCATACAACGGGTGTGTGATTTGTTTAAATTTCGTGCATCTGTCTAAGTTTGAGTGATAATTTCCTTCTTAATGCAAAATGTCGAATTTTCTCAATAACTTTAAAAAAAAAAATTCCACAAAGAATCTAGAGGTTATGAATATGAAACTTCAATGTTCTGTAGAACAGTGATGCTCTTTTGGATAAATTATATATATATTTTTTGTTTCATTTCCCTGAATAGCTTCCTTCGTGAATTTTGATACAACCCACTTTTCACGATACTCGTGCAAACTCATTTCTTATCATCTTTTCTTAAATCAACATTGCTCGCTGATGAGTAATCGAAACTTCCTTCATTTTGTTTTAACTGTTTCATTGTATCGCCTCTATTTGTATTTTAATTGGTTAAATGAAAATTGGTAACTCCTTCAAATATATCGAGATTAAACTCCATAATGTCATAAATCTTCAAAAAGAGTTTAATCGTCCTTAGATTGATTGGACAAATTTTGAATACTATTCAAAATACGAAAAATTTTCAATACAAAATGAATTTTATTACAGGAATAAGGACAGATAAGGTGTTCAATGTTTCTGAAGCATTAAACCTTGAGAACATTTCGGGGCATTCCAAACCTCATGTCTTCAAAATAATAAAGGAAAACTAAAATGCCATTATTTATTGGAAAAAATGGTCGACCGATCCGGTATGTAATAAAATAAAAAGTGGGTCATAAAAATGTTATTTATGAGAAAAATAAATAAAATTGCATCTTTTTTTCCTTTACGAGATAAAACAATTACTCTGAAAGCTTGAAAATTGATTAGTGTGCATGGGCGGCGGAAAGATTTTTAAAAAGACTACAATGCATATGTTACAACTAATTTTAAAAACATACCGAAAAACAAAATCAACAGAGTCGTTTGCAAAATCAACAAAATCCGATGCAAAACCAATGATCAGCGATACAAAACCAACAGTCTTTCACTGAATTGACGCTAGACGGCGTGCAAAAAACAAACATTACTTGAATTAACGCTAGATGGCGGGCAAGTTTTTCTATGTCATCAATAGACGGTGGCTATGTACAGTCACAGAGTATTTACGGCTGTTCTGATCAAGAAGTCCATTCACTCTATCGTGCATCTAATACGAGAAGGGAACTCAAATACATGTACATGAAATACTACTAATATTATGATTATCATGGGGTTTAAGTTAAATGAATTTAGGGCAGTTTTCTGCGTGTGTTCAAAAAGAGCTCTATGTATAGCGCAATGACTTGCAGGGTCAATGCATGCTATAATATTCAGGCGCGGATCCAGGAATTGAAGTTAGGGGGGTGCCAAAAGTAGCCAAGGGATCTGGGGGCCGCCTTGAGGCCCCCAGTGGGTCCAGGGCAAAGCCCTGGTAGGGGCCCAGGGGGCGAAGCCCTCGGAAGCTCCTTGATTCTAGATTTTGTAGGGTAAAAATGAGGTTTACCAAGTACACATATTTTCCAGACGAAACTGTGATTTACCTTAATTTTTGACAATTTTAGGGGGGGGGGGGGGGGGGCGCCGGGTGCGCCCCCTTTAAATCCGCCACTGATATTACATATGAGAAATAGGATCATCCTATCAAATTCTTGAGAGCGCTACATACATGTACACTTTTGTACAGACTCGTATATCATTCATGCCACCGTCTTTCAGTACTCACATTATCACACGAAATTGTCTATCTGCATCTATTTGGCAAACCTCATTTGACCTAATTTTTTTTTCAGTATGTTTGTAAAAGAAGTTGTAAGTCTTGCATTAACGTCTTTTTAAAAACCTTTCTGCCGCCCATAAGTGTGCAAAGTGAATAATGAAAATTCTCCTTTAATCTAAATTTTGAGATTAAATTTCAGATTTGGCAAAAATGTGAGGGGAATCTACTTAAAACCACAAATTTAGAATTTCATACCATCAGACCTACTATAGATAACTTGGATTTCGATAGACTAGAAAAGGATATCAGGGGGTCATTTACTTACTTTAAGAAAGATGAAGATAAGCAGTGGTGGGAAAACTTTTTTGCCGAAGGTATTATAATTTGACAAAACACAGCTAGATTTCTATCCTTCAGATTCCAATTTAAAAAGTATGAAACCAATATGGTTGAAATTAGTTCATTGGTTACTGAGAAGAAATCAAAAATGTGAAATGTTTACAGACGGACGGGAAAAATATGATCAGAAAAGACCTCTTAAGCTTTTATCTAGGTTGAGCTTAAAAAAAAAGAATTACAAAGGAAATTCAAACTCGAATTTCATTCCAATGTTTTCCCCAGGCCCGCGTCGAATTGTACCCACTCATTTCATTGTCTATCTTTGAATGTTTTGATTGTTATTGATAGAAATGACGTATGCAACATACTTGAATTTTCCAGTTAATGTTCTGTGGTCTTAGTATTAATTTTACCTAATTTCGAATATTTTTCTTTTGAAAATTAATGAAATAAAAAAAATGAGAAATTCCAGAATCAAACCCTGAGAGTTTGCGACCTTATCAATTACGCTACATCTTCTTGGAACTTCGGGAGTTAAAATCAATCAATTTGTAGAAATAGATTGATTAAATGTTCATATGTATGATATATAACTCTCCAGATTCCAAACCACCTCTAGATGCATTTAGTGAATAGAATATTACTTAAATACTTAAAATAAACATAGTTTGATATATGTTCTTCCAATTTCAGACTATGAGGATTATGATTCCGAGGAAGAGGACATCAGCACAGAGTTCATCAAAAGAAAAAGACAAGAGCCAGCTGCAGTGACCTCAATCGAAGAGGACTTGGACATCTCAGATACAGAGGACGCCATTCCCCCCGTAATTCATTTGCTATACAATATATTCTTAGAATAATAGTTACAGTCAAATTTATAGTTACATTTGTGTCTAAGACATTTCATTACAAAAAAAGTACAATTAGCTTATTTTAATTTATTTTTTTCCTTTATTTACAGGTTATCATTGGAAAGAAGAAATCTACAAAGGAAGCCCTAGGTATTTCATCTGGAAGCATGGCCCTCATGGATGTTCCTAAATATGCAGGGGAATGGCCTCAAATAGGGAAAGTAGTCTCAGTTGGTACTAACACCATGAACATCCACTGGTATGCGGGGAGCAAGTCAACGTCGTGGAAGGCGTGCAGGAGGGCGGTGCCAGGAGGGAAGGGAAGGCGGGAGGATTGGGTGGAAAGTGTTTCCACTGACCATTTTATTATTTGTTTTTCTCTAACACCATCAGGGAACATCCCAAGGAATATTAGGGAAATTATTGATACCTATCATGATTAGTTAACATGTTTATGTAATCATTGCTTAAGGACCCTCTCTACACAATTGCACAAATATTATACAATTATTGCTGTTTTTGAGGTCAATGCAATGATTTAGCCATCTGAGGAGTACAATATTCGCCGAGCCCGAAGGACGAGGTGAATATTGTACTTCGAAGATGGCTAAATCATTGTATTGATCGAAACCAGAAGTCTCTGTCGAGACTGAAGCTCTACTGGTTTGTACTTATAGCAAAGGAAGAGAACAGTGAAGTTGGGAATTAAAACTTTACCACAGCAATAAAAAGAATAATGATCCTTGATTAAGTCTCTTTATGTTCTTAGTATAGTCTACTTGCATGCCACCTTATATTATAATCAGACTTAAACTGCAGGAGGAGTAGCATTTTGAGATTTTTTAACAGAAATTTCTATTTTTAGTTACCATGGCAATACTGTTCATCGAAATCAAAAACCAATAAACAGAATTACGTATCTTAGTGTAGTTTACTTGTGTGCCAAGTTATATTGAAATCAGACCAAAACTGTAGGAAGAGTGGCATTTTGAAAGAATTTCACAGAAATTTCTATTTTTAGTAACAAGGCAACACCATTGATCAAAATTAAAAACTGATAAACAGAATTATGTATCTTAGTGTAGTCTACTTGTATGCCAAGTTATATTGAAATCAGACCAAAACTGTAGGAGGAGTAGCATTTTGAAAGAATTTCACAGAAATTTCTATTTTTAGCAACACCGTTCACTGAAATCAAACACTGATATATAGAATTATGTATCTTAGTGTAGTCTACTTGTGTGCTAAGTTATATTGAAATCAGACCAAAAATGTAGAAGTAGTAGTATTTTGAAAGAATTTCACAGAAATTTCTATTTTTAGTAACCACGGCAACACCGTTCATCGAAATCAAAAAACGATAAACAGAATTATGTATTTTAGTGTAGTTTACTTATGTGCCAAGTTATTTAATAATGTTGAAATCAGACCAAAACTGTAGGAGGAGTAGCATTTTGAAAGATTGTTTACAGACAGACGGACAGACAGACGGACGGACGACGGACGCATTACTATCGCATAAGCTCTTCTGGTCTCTGACCAGTAGAGCTAAAAACAGCAATAATTGTTTTATTGTAAGACTCACTGATAAAATGATACAGCTCATTACTTGTTTGCATTTAATTAAGTCCAAGCCAAATACAAAAGAGAAGCAGAATTAGAATGTAAATAAACCTTACCAGTCGTATCAATTTGAAGTTTATTTCATCAATTTAGTTGTCAGGAGAAAAATATTATGTCAGTCTTTTTAATAGGATAGATTTTGAAAGGGAGGAGTATTATCAGGGAAAACTGACTGCCAAAAAGTAAAAATTGTTGTTCAGTAAAAGTGTTGGAGGGGGTTTCCTGCATCCCCTCTCAATTAAATTACCAGACTCAGGCAAATATATAATTGATTATGTCTTGTTCACATGAAAAAAAAAATCATAGTCGTTTAAATAGCTTTCCAAAATTTGTATCAATTTGGAATTTCCCGATCTATTTTAGATCAATGTAGAGGAAATAAATCCTTGTATTCACCTGGAACGTCACGTGCAGGTCAATTCAACGTAGTATTTTTCTAACATAGTTGGATCTCAGCCAATCAAAGTGACGGAAATTATTCAATCATATAATAAATTGCATTATAAAGGAGTTAATATTGTGCAAATTAATTAGTTTTCATTATATGGTGCGTGGCGTTTACCCCCCCCCCTTCCTGGGGGGAAATTGTTAGGATATATTTCCGTGGTCCCGGCCTACCCCTTTTGGATCAAGCTTTCAACAATTTCAAGAATTTAGAATCTACAAAACCCCATGATTTTTCCATATGGGTTTCAAACTTTCTTGATAAACGGTTCAGGAGAGTTTTTTAATTACCCCTCCCTATTTTGTCTTTTCTTCAATATCACCTGTTGTAAGGACGTTTGATCTTATATTGTTAATATCTTAAACTCTCAATCACCCAAGGATGCTGTGTATTAAAATTCAGTTAAAGTCGCTTCAGTTTTACGAGAGAAAAAATTGAAAATGTGACAGGTTTACAGACATATACGAACAAGGTTAAATTTCATATTAATTAATCTAAAATCTATACCAACATACAATTTTCATCATTAAATTGTTATGGTTATTTCAATGATCATTGATAACAATTATTTATATAATACTTTCATGTACATTAGTTTGAATCTGAATGTTCGAAAAACTTGTTAAAAAATGCTTTTTCCCACTGAATAATAAAGCAAAGCCCTGCAGCGTAGAAACGGTCAATAATGCTTGACGACGGGTGATATTCCAAAAATAGCGATTGCGCAGAATTTGTGCGCGCACGATTCACTGATGTATGTATTTATATAAAACATTCAGTAAAATATAAAAAATACTACATGTATTTGAATGTAACATTGAAAATTTTCACCCCTCGAAAAACATTGTCAACCTCCGTATCGCCTAGGTTGACAATAATTTCCTCGGGGTGAAAATTTTCAATGTTACATTCAAATACAGGCAGTATTTATATATTATTGTATATTTTTGCTAGAATATGTACTTGACATTCATTCAATTTATACTTTGCAAATTATTATACTTAAGCATGCCGATGGCATGGTAATTTGTGCAGAAGCAGTAAAGGAATGACAAAATATGATGAACACTTTTTCCAAGGATTGTAATAATGTCGAAAAAGAAAGTTGAATTCATAAACAGAGGAAAATTGTTTACAGAAGTCGGGTATGTCTTAAAATAATGCAGAATTACAGGGTAAGGTATATAGAGGTATGTGAATTATTTTGTATCTTTGTAATTTTGAATTCTGGATGCGAAGTGTGGGGTCATCACATTAGATTTTTCAAATATTTGCTACAAAGAGTGGAAAATAAATATAATATCGTTAATATATTTTGAAACTGGTCGTGTGTCTGTGTATATTTCAAATGATACATGAATTGTTATATTCTGTTTTTAAAAATTTTTGAAAGTGGCATAAAGCATTTCATTTAGAGATAGAAAATAATATTTTTCGGAGTAATGGTTGACATGTGTTACCATAACATGCATTAGATATATAAGACAGTGCCAACTATAAAACTGTACGCTTTACATGTAAACATTATTAAAGAGTCTCAATAGAAGTTCATTTATTATTTTTGTTTTAAATATTCCTTTGTTTGCAGTGAAAATGTGTATAAAAAATTTTGGCTACATGTGACATAGGTTTCCAGTCAGCTTTAGGCAAATACTCTGGTATGACCCCCCCCCCCCCTCTCTCTCTCTCAAACTGGTCAAAGGTACATAAACAAAATAGCACGACGGATGATTCAAAAAATGAAGAATTATAAAATGTGAGAGAGAATATATATCAAAGGGGAGAGACTGCATCGTAATTGATACGCAAGATAACGTCCTATCTAACTGTCCTCAACGACTTGACGCATGGGCAATAAATTTACAATCTTGACATTATTTTGATTTTCCAATATAAAAAAAATCAATAAGGTATTTCAAATTTTATTTTAATACATCAAACGTGATTACGTTTTTACTGAAATAAAATACATTCCTCAGAGTCTATAAAATTTAATATTAGGATCAACCGTGTATACAAAATCTCCAGATATCGATCATGACGCATGCTATATATCCACCAGCTTTTATGATGCAAGTTTAAAGTCCAATATATGCATTGCTTATGATGAGTGTATGCGATGCCACTTTCCTTCCAGTTTGATTGTTGCGTCTTCAAAACCATGACTTTGTGAGGAAATATGCTGCGCATAGAAAGGTTCATTATTTTTGCAAAATTATGTCAATTCAAATGCATTTAATTCATTTTTAAGCAATTAATTGAGGTTCAGGTATTTAGGAATTATTATTAACCTTATAAAGTTAAGGTTTTAAATTCTTAAATTTGGACAACTTTCGGGACATTAAGAATTATGAGAAAGGAAATATGAGGACAATCACAGACATTTTAAACAAAATAAAAAAATATTTAATATTAATATCAATTTTAGCATCAATCGATAAATTAAATTAAATCCGCTACAGGCCCTCATTTCACCTTTTCAGATTTTCCCCCAATAAAAGTATACCAGTTCGATTCTTATTACTTTCCAATCAAGTACAAATCTTCTAAACAACTGCACAAAAGATTTAAATAAGACCGCAGAATATTAACAAACTGGAAATAATTAACGCCATTTTCATCAGAAAAGGAGATTCAGCAGATAATGTTACTTGACATTTGAAAAAAAGCGGTTAGTCTTTTTTGTTACTAGTATTTGATGCCCCTCTCGAAAAAAATTCACTCATATGGAGACGCCACTTGCACACTTGCCGGTAGGGAGCTGCAAATGTTGTCCTATACTCGTCTTTCAGGGTCATTATGCCTGGAGGGATCTTTTTCGTGCCAGCACCTAATACTGCGACATGAGGTCTAGGTGTATATAAGGGACCAGTCTCTACATTTGAATTAAGAAACAAATGGCTCTTGTCATCCTGAAAATACCTGATCACTACATTATTTTTTAAAGGTTTGCACAGATATAAATTTACCCCTTCTTTTCCCTTTCAAATTCAAAGGGCAATATCAATCAGTGGTGGACCCAGGATTATCGTAAATTATACGGGGGAGGGGGGGGGGGGGCGTCCGGCGCGCCAGACCTGGATCCGCTTTTGCCCATTACATATACATTTACCGGGGTACAAATCTCCTAAATATGTAGAATGTTTGCATTTCTTTAAAAATATTGGATTGTAAAACTGATTAAAAAAAAATTCAAACAATTCAGTCGGGATTTGAAAATATTTGCCATTTTGAACTGTACACTACATCGGAAAACAGATAATTTATATTACGTAGGTTAAAGATCAACTTCCATTCCATTGTTTGCTTTCTCAGACATCCACGCATGTCATTGCCTTCGTCTATCAAATATCTTTAATTTTTACAAGAATTATATTCCGACATACATGGTACTTCCCAGCCTTGTCAGTTAATATTCTGCTGTCTTACATTAGAAATAAATATAACAAATTGTTACATTAAAAAACAAATAAACAAAAGGAAAATAAAGTTACCAAGTAGTACCTTAGTTTAGTGCTGTTTTTATCAAATTACAAGTTGGCCTAGACACTATTAATTCAGCATTTCATCTTTCTGTAGAATTGGAAGTACATTCATAACGGATCCTTTGAGACCTGGGAAATTATGACATTCGTACTCTGTAACACACCTTTCTATCTATGATAAGTTTCAATCCGTAGCTGAAGCAATATTACTTTAAAATTTATACTAATATTACCTTCCAGCGACATAACATCAAAAAGACAAACTAAAACTCAACTAAAACTAAATGTAAAATAAAAACTGAAATGCTGAATAAACAAACGATTGGGAGTCAACATGGTAAACACTTAGATTGACAGAAATACATGCAATGTAAAATTAATTACACTACGTGTTTCGAGGTAATCGCATCATAAGTCTATGTATATCTATTTATTAACATTTTATAAAATTGGATTACACTGTCCAAAGTATGTTACATATGAAACCTCAACATAGACGAGTTTCACATTCCTAAGAGTTATCTCCCGTAGTCGGCGTAATGCTCATTTTTCCCTCTTTGTCCTTTGTAAGTTACCCATTAATATTTCTAAAATTCAAACGTTATATGACAATATCGATATGTACCTGTATTGCCAGAGTATGGGGCAACATGAAAAACATAATGAACATATTCATAATAGATTTTATTTTCAGGATACTGACCCATAAAGTTGGTAAGGTTATAGAGGGAAAACAGCGTCTTACGCCGGTTGACCCCGCAAAGGGGAATAACTTTTGTAAATGTGAAAGTCGTCTATTCCTTGGGGGTTAGCTATTTCGGACTATTGTAGCCGAAATGTGCATGGGCCGGGGTAGAGGATAAGATATTGGTGCCCAAAGCGTCATAGACGAACGAACTCACAGACAGACGGACCCCCAATCACTTATATATGCCCTTCCATTTTTAAAAATTATCATACTGTTGTTTGCATGCCTGTGTAAAAGGTCAGCACATATGTACATGCTCACGCCTTTACCTTTTGTAGAGCTCTACATATTCTATGACGTAACA
>PRKT01002579.1:0-17649 GCA_003671525.1 Saccostrea glomerata | reverse complement strand
GGCATGTCCATAGATGAGAGCAGGGTTGATTTGTAGTTTACAGACTCTCAAAAGAATGTCATCTATGATGATGTGAAAGTCTGCATCAGTCTCGTTTGTAATAAGACAGAATTCCCCCTTTGAACGATAGAGTCGCACACCGATGGACACTTGGTTCAGTATGTAACGATCCATCTTAAATACATCTGAATAGAGGGGTCCTTCTAAATCAACAGTCTTTGAGTCTTGAAAATATACAGAGCGAGAGTACAACCCATTGTTTTGACCACTTTTTACATCAGCATCGTCCAGAGCGCCAGGGGTGTCCTTGATAAAGAGCTGAGATGTGAGCTGGGATGTTTTTGCATCTGATCCGTATGAGAGTAGGGTCTCAAACATGCACTTATAAGGGTAATGATTTGTTGTCGAGGTTACTGATTTTCCTTGAAGTGTGACATCTACTTGAGAAAACAGAGAACCTGCCAGTAAATTAACGGGACCTACATATTCTGTTCCATTTAAATGGGATCCATTGCTGTGAACAATTCTGGCTTTGATGTACAGTTTGCTCTGCTTTAAGTCTACGTATTCCATTCCATTTTGACCAGAAATGATAAATTCTATCGGCGAATTTCCACTGATCTGAGATATGGGTCTGACTTCTTGATAATAAATCTTGTCAATGGCAGTCTGGGTAGGGGGTAAGGAAAATAAGTCTAGACTGCTTGGCTGTGCATCTTGAAAGTATTCAGTCGTCATTATGCAAATATATCGTCAAAACTCTCAAGTTTGTTCTTCTTAGATGAGCGTTTTTGAACTTTTGTTTTTCGTGACTGCTTTGTTTTCTTAGATTTCAATTGACCGACTTTTTTTGATTTCTGCGCACGAGCTTTCTTGAATTTCTGTTGGTGTTGTTTCTTCTTTTGAGGTGGCGGTTTTTTACCAACTTTTTTAGCTTTGCTTGACTTGCGTACTTTAGACGTGTTGTGTCTCCGACGTTTCTGAGTAGAAATGACTATGTTTTCATTGCTGTTTCTTTTTATACCTTTCTCGAGCTTGTCTTTTGCTTGCTGTACAACTTGCTCGACAGGAGATACAAGGTGTAATTTCGGCAAGTCCTCTTGTAGTGGCATCACATGAGTATTATTCTCAATAGGTATCATAAACTGTTTTGTTGAACCCATCAAAGCTCCTCCAGTTTGATTTTTCTTCCCGTAAGCGATATATGGATTTATATGTCCATTCGATACATTTCTATAGTAGTCAATCCACTTTTTATTCTATATATCGTTTTGTTCTATTTTTCGTAAAGTATCTATATATTCTAGACTTTAAAGTCTGTATAACACGCTCAGAATAATTGGCCTTGGTGTCTGAATTTTGAGTTGTAAAAAAGTATATATCTTGCGATTTTAAATACTCCTGCAACCATCGGTTTGTAAATTCACTACCTTTGTCCGTTCTCAGTTTTTTACATTTGCGACCCTTTTGTAAGATCTGTTTAAACCCTTCTACCACCTCTTTACCAGTTTTATTTTTTAATGGCTGAACCCACATAAATCGTGAAAATATGTCAATCACAACCAGTAAAAACTTGATACCCTTATTAAATTTTGACAGAGAAGACATATCTGCCAGATCAGCATCCCACTGATTGTCGATACCCGATACAACAACTCTTGCTCTTTTGACAGGGTGTCGAGCTGGTTTTTGCAAACTGTAATCATCTTGATTATTCAACCATTTTCTTATTTTGTGAATTCCAATATGGATTCCACGTGCCTTCAAAGATTCATGCAGTTTTGATGGCCCATAATAAGAACCTGACGACTTCATATTATAATACTCTCTCTTTAACAATTTATCAATTGCATTCCTTGAATTACTAGTAACACCTGGAAACGTGAAATAATAACAAATTTGAAAGTAGAAAACTTTATTACAATAAAGTACGAATGCATACACACATAACTACAAATGCAAACACAGCAATATTTACCCTCAGTTGAAGTCATTTTCACAGTCTATTCACCAAGACAGTCAAATTCACTTTAAAGATAAAATTGTTATCATTGAATATATATAAGTTATGTACAAATCAAATACTTCGAGCTAGTTCACAGAAAGAAAAAAACATCGTGATTGCAACTTCATCATCTTTTTACAAATTCTCATTATTTCTTCTCGCCAGGATTCCGTATCAGGAACATGTCTTTCGATCCATTTACAGGAAATCACCATATCCCTGTCTACAGCTATTGCATTATTCCAAGATTTGATTTCCTCCAGCCATTTTTCCATAACAATGTCTTTGTCGACTTTTTCAACTGCTAAACTAAAATACATGCACAAGTGGGTTAGTTTGGTCTCCATGATGCATGAATGCTGTACTTGGCTTGGGTGATCGACAGAACATCCATAACACTGTTCATATACTATATCACTCAGTAAATCGACAATTTCCACAGCAAAAATCATATTATAATGTCTTATCATCTGTCTGCAATGTCTCTCACTTATTCGTTCCATAGTGAACTGGTCTGTGCTAGTGTAGATTAATGATTTGATTTGATAACTGTTCGGCTATATATACCCATTCAGAAATATTTTAGCAATTTCAGAAATTTTCATCTGAAATGCTAAGAAGTCCTTCTAAAGACTGAAAGTCAATAGTAGTAGGGAGAATGGGGTACTCCGTATGGTCCTGGAACATAAGCTGAGGAATGTAATCCCTGATGATTGATGCCACATTTTTCAGATTTTGTAGCTTTGCTCGGTTGAGTTTCACACCTCTTGTAGTAGGGACGAAGTCTCCATTATGGTCTGGTTTCCAAAAATGGCGGAAATCCAATAGCGGGAATTCTTTTGAAGCAGTAATGTAAATATTACTGCCCAGATGCCATTTCTCTTCGCAATTACGTTCGTAATACTTTATCAAGGCTGCTTCCATACCGTTAAGAAATCCCTCCAACACGAGCCACTCTTTTAAGGACAGCGTAACACCTTTCTTGGTAGGATAGGGTTTACGATTTTCTCCATCATACTGACGAATGTGAATCTGTATAACGTTGTCGTTCTCGCATAAGCTGCCTGTGACATAGATTTCACCTCCTAGATGAAACTGACATAATTGCGTATACGTCTTCTTGTTATTGTTAGGACTGGAAGTTGTTGGGTTGTTGGTAGGTTCTCTTGCGTTGCTGAATACACCTTGTCGCATTGTGTTGGCAAGCTCAGATTGTCCTGTTTCTTCCAGTGCATGGCAGAATGAAAAAAAAGCCTTCTTTCCTCGTCTTGGTAGATACTCTAAGATCTTTCTAGCTTTGGCAAATCGAGTAAGTTGTGTTAATACAACTTCTTTCATCTCTAGAGTTAAAATGCTGTCACTATATAACTTTTCCGCTACTAACTCAGGAGACATCTCCCTCACCAACATCGAATGGTTTCTTCTCAGAATTTCTCTATGCACGTCTTCCATTTTCAAAATCTTAAGTGTGAATGATAAAACTTATTCCTGCATGCATTTATAGTCTTTCTTACATTCCATTCTCTCACGTGACTTGGTAAAATATTTCAGACCTCCCATTCCTAATATATTTAACTCAGACCTTTAAATTATACCTTAAAGAATGTATAGGCTACTTTATCAGAATACTTGAATGAAGATTTTAATGTTAATAAAAAATAAAGGACATATAACTGTAAAACAAACGAAAGCAATTCTAAAAAGTGTGTTTAAGATAATTTTTTAAAGTGTATTTTGTTAAGATTTTTTTAGAAAGGGGTCGTTGGAAGAATGTGCTAGAGTTAAAAACTGTTATAAAGCCTATTTCAAATCAAGAACATAGGGGAAAATACTTAAGACCGGAATGATTTAAAATGTATTAGAAGTAAAAATTTAGGAATGGGAGGTCTGAAATATTTTACCAAGTCACGTGAGAGAATGGAATGTGAGAAAGACTATATAAATGCATGCAGGAAATAAGTTTTATCATTCACATTTAAGACTTTAAAAATGGAAGACGTGCATAGAGAAATTCTGAGAAGAAACCATTCGATGTTGGTGAGGGAGATGTCTCCTGAGTTAGTAGCGGAAAAGTTATACAGTGATTGTATTTTAACTAGGGCTGGGTATCGGCCAGAGATTTCGCATTGCGATATATTGCGATATTTGTAACTGTATTGCGATATGTATTGCAATATTTTCAATGTAATTTAAATGGCATTTTCTTACTATATTTACTTTAATTTACATGCAGAATGTTCATGACTATGATAAGTAACCAACACTGACAAAAAAATTGTTGATTTCATTAAAGTTATGCCCTGAAATGTTCCCACAAAACAACTTCCTTCTTACTGTTTGGCTTAATAACAAACTTTTATAAGTTCATTTTTATATTTAATGACAAAATTCCTTAATCTCAGCATATTGCCAATATATCGATATTACAAAATCGTATTGCGATACGATATTTTTTGTCATTATATTGCAATATATTGAAATATCGATATTATTGCCCAGCCCTAATTTTAACTCTAGAGATGAAAGAAGTTGTATTAGCACAACTTTCTCGATTTGCCAAGACCAGAAAGATCTTAGAGTATCTACCAAGACGAGGGAAGAAGGCATTTTATTCATTCTGTCACGCATTAGAAGAAACAGGACAATCTGAACTTGTCAGTGCATTGCAACAAGGCGAATTCAACAACGCAAGAGAAACTGCCAACAATCCTTCACGTTCCAGTTCTGATGATAACAAGAAGACAACCAAGAACTATACACAATTATGTCAGCTTCATTTAGGAGGTGATATCTTTGTCACCGGTTACTTATGCAAGAACGATGAAGTTGTAAAGATTCACATTCGTCAGTACGGTCGGGAAAATCAGAGTCCGTATCCAACTAAGAAAGGTGTTACATTGTCCTTGAAAGAGTGGCTAGAGTTAGAGGAAATTCTAAACGATATGGAAGCAGCTTTAATGAAGTTTTTTGCACGTGAAAGCGACCAGACATGGTACCTTGGCAGTGATATTTACATAACTGCTTCGAAGGAATTTCCATTATTGGATCTCAGGCATTACTGGAAACCAGACCCTAATGGAAAATTCGTACCTACTACAAGAGGTGTGAAACTTAACCGTGCAAAACTACAAAATCTGAAAGACGTGGTGTCGATTATCAGAGATTACATTCCTCAGCTAATGTTCCAGGAACATGCCGAATACCCTTGGGGGGGGGGGCTAAGCCCCTCGGTTCCGACGCCTATGTAAATTATTATAATTGTTACAAGAAATACATGCAATTCTTGTTTTCAATATTAAAAGCTTCTTCTACACATACTAGGGGTTAGCAAAAAGTTGGTGGGCTGAGGCGATAAATTAAATAATATGTGGTCTGTGTTCTCAAAATAAATAATGAACATAAACAACAAGAATTGGAGAAATGTTGAAAATTTTTGCTTGATACATTCACACCAACATAATTTCACTTGAATTATTATTCTCTTTTTTAAAATACATTTAATTTTTCTCTTTTTTGTAATATAGACATATCTAATTTCAATATTAAAAGCATATTCTACATTAAAAAATGAAATAAGCTTCCTAAGGTACCTACCTGGCAGGCCTAGGACTGCAATTACTTTTGTTGATTCTGTTTGAAATCCGAGTGTCATAAATGTCCTCCTAGATCTCTCGTGTGCTGGTGTTAATTATACTTTGAAAACTGCAAACCCGTCTATACGGTTGTGAAGATTCAAGTTTGTTCAAATCATGACCCCGGGGGTAGGGTGGGGCCAAAATAGCCGGCCAAAGTTTTAAATAGAAATATATTGGAAAATTCTTGTAGAATCTTCTTCTCAAGAAAGACTAGGACATAATTCATCAAATTTATATGAAGGCATCCTAAGGTAGTGTAGATTTAAGTTTGTTCAAATCATGACCCCCTGGAGTAGAGCGGGGCAAAAATGGCCGACCAAAGTTTTACTTAGAAATACATTGGAAAACGTTTTTTTTTTAAATCTTCTTAAGAATTTAAAATTCATAATTGATCAAATCCATAGAGTAACATCCTCAGGTAGTTTAGAATCCATTTTGCTAAATCAATACCCCTAGGTGTAGGGCCACAATGGTTTGACATAGAAATATATAGGAAAAATTTAAAAACCATCTTCTGAAAAATAGCAAATCCATGCTTGGTCATGGGACTTACTTTTGAATTTAAACTTTTCAAAAATAAACCAATTTCGACTTTTTCCTACCCACAGTACTCAGATGAGCGACGTGGCCCATGGGCATCTTGTTTTTCTGAAAGAATGGTGTCATACAGTACCGACCAGACCCAACCTGACACAAAGCAGTCCCAGAGCAGTCCCGGGGACTGCTTTCTGGGACTGCTAAAGCAGTCCCACAGCAGTCCCAGAGTAGTCCCATAGCGGTCCCAGAGCAGTCCCACAGCAGTCCCAGAGCGGTCCCAGCAGTCCCAGCGATCCCAGAGAGCAGTCCCAGAAAGCAGTCCCAGTGGGCGGGGTTTATTGAGTTGGCTTGCGTAGCAAGCTACTCCCTGTTGACATAGCCATTTCAGAGCTGTAAAATTTTTCACACATTCATCAAGGTGATCCATACGCCAAATATAATAGTTCTAGCAAAAAATGCTTTGGTTTGAGTGATTGTACAAACTTAAGAGGTAAAAACTGTGTAAAATTTCATACTGTAACATTATTTATGCCTTCATGCTTTTAAAGAAATTTTTGATTAAATATCTGTAAGATATACAATTACTGCGTATGAATATATGTTCAAGCATGTTAGGCGGATCTAATCTTCCCATCTGAAGTTTATTTATAATTGACCTAGAATACTCCGTAACACAAACACCTGCTGCTCTCATTAGCTGCAGCTAGTTGTTGTTGAAAATCTATTTTTAGAATCCAGATTTGCTGTGGTAATCTTTAACCTAATTATTCCATAATCACATATCTAATTCACCAGAATGGAACCATCAGATTATGTTCAAAATTAATTAATCCTGAAAGAAATTCAAACACATTTTCGTAATCAATTTTATTTCTGCATTATATACCGGTAGATGGAAATTAGGGTCATTGTTGACCAGCATGTTCAAGTAGTACCAAACTAAGGCCCCTGGAACAGACTCCGCAGACTTCAGACTTACTGTGGAATGTGTGACGTCACGCAGACTCTATGGAATGTGTGACGTGGACGGTATTTAATATGCATGAGATGTAAATCGACAATGGTATTTATAGAAAAGTATGCAGACTTTTACTATGGTACTAAAAGTTGAATATTTAAATAAGTCGTTAAGTATAGCTGAGAGCTGATCAGGTATTTGTACAGCGAAATGAGCGCTATCATTCAAGCACTTTAAACCTTAGATAATGTGGTTTGACCTGTGGTTAGTTTCTACATTAAAACAGAGACTTTCAATCTAACCTTAAGAATGTAAATGAAGGGTATTTAAAAACTTAGTGTGATGTGACCAAGAAAAAGGAATGCAATAGTCAATTTTAGTAGTAACATGAAGTTATTTCACAAAAATCACTCTGCACTTCAGTGATTAACCATTCCTAAGTTTAATTTTTATAACTTGGAAGGAAATGGATGGTTTTATTCTGTTTTTAAAAAAGGTTTCAATAGTCAAGAGGGCTATTTATCAACAATTAGAGGAGGGAAATTCTCTGAATTTTTGTAAATGTAAGAAACTATACCTCATGAGAGGAAGAACCGTTCACGAGACTAATTGTATCGTGGGATTGTGTACAAAGGCATGGGAAAAAATGAGAAAACTTCTTCAGAGAGCTAACCATGTGTTCGTAATGAACTTTTTTTCGAGCTAAAGCTGAATTATGGGCAATAGAGGAACATGAACGTGACGATGAAGATAAACTCGTCCAAGGACTTCGAGAGGATGCGGACAAGTACATGACCAAGTTCTGTCTTTTAGCTCTTGACATTTATAATGAAAATGAAAATGTATTAAGTGATGAAATAAGCAGTCGTACTTTATGTGAGGAATTATTGCTACACGACTCGTTGGATCTACATATAAACCATGGACATGATTTAGATTATGGAGTTGCAACTTCCAAATGTTTACCGTGGGATTATTTTCAAGATATCTATCATGAATGGTTACAAAGACAGTATGATATATACATAACTTTGAAAAGTGGTGAAGAATGATTCTTAATGGATCTTTTTTATTGCTATAGTTGACATACTGTTACTAAGAATTTGGAATGTTAAAAATGCATTTATTTTAGGAATAGAAATAATTCAATAAGTCACGTGAGAGAATGGAATGTAAGAAGGACTATATAAATACATGCAGGAAAAAAGTTTTATCATTCGCATTGATGACTTTGAAAATGGAAGACGCACACCGTGAAACTTTGAGAAGAAACCATTCGATGTTGGTAAGGGAGATGTCTCCTGAGTTAGTAGCGGAAAAGTTATACAGTGACAGCATTTTAACTCTAGAGATGAAAGAAGTTGTATTAGCACAACTTACTCGATTTGCCAAGACCAGAAAGATCTTAGAGTATCTGCCAAGACGAGGAAAGAGGGCTTTTTTTTCATTATGCCACGCACTGGAAGAAACAGGACAATCTGAGCTTGCCAACACATTGCGACAAGGCGTATTCAGCAACGCAAGAGAACCTACCAACAACCCAACAACTTCCAGTCCTAACAATAACAAGAAGACATATACGCAATTATGTCAGTTTCATCTAGGAGGTGAAATCTATGTCACAGGCAGCCTATGCCAGAACGACAACGTTATACAGATTCACATTCGTCAGTATGGTGGAGAAAATCGTAAACACTATCCTACCAAGAAAGGTGTTACACTGTCCTTAAAAGAGTGGCTCGTGTTAGAGGGATTTCTTAACGGTATGGAAGCAGCTTTGATAAAGTATTGCGAACTTGATTGCGAAGAGAAATGGCATCTGGGCAGTGATATTTATATTACTGCTTCAAAAGAATTTCCCCTATTGGATTTTCGCCATTTTTGGAAACCAGACCCTAATGGAGACTTCATCCCTACTACAAGAGGTGTGAAACTCAACCGAGCAAAGCTACAAAATCTGAAAAATGTGACCTCAATCATCAGGGATTACATTCCACAGCTTATGTTTCAGGACCATACGGAGTATCCCATTCTCCCTACTAGTATTGACTTTCAGTCTTTAGATGGACTTCTTAGCATTTCAGATGAAAATTTCTGAAATTGCTAAAATATTTCTGAATGGGTATATATAGCCGAACAGTTACCAAATCAAATCATTAATCTACACTAGCACAGACGAGTTCACTATGGAACGAATAAGCGAGAGACATTGCAGACAGATGATAAGACATTATAATATGATTTTTGCTGTGGAAATTGTCGATTTACTAAGTGATATAGTATATGAACAGTGTTATGGATGTTCTGTCGATCATCCAAGCCAAGTGCAACACTCATGCATCATGGAGACCAAACTAACCCACTTGTGTATGTATTTTAGTTTAGCGGTTGAAAAAGTCGATAAAGACATCGTTATGGAAAAATGGTTGGAGGAAATCAAATCTTGGAATAATGCATTAGCTGTCGACAGGGATATGGTGATTTCCTGTAAATGGATAGAAAGACATGTTCCTGATACGGAATCCTGGCGAGAAGAAATTATGAGAATTTGTAAAAAGATGACGAAATTGCAATCACGATGTTTTTTTCTGTGAATTAGCTCAAAATATTTGATTTGTACATAACTTATATATATTCAATGATAATAATTATATGTTTAAAGTGAATTTGACTGTCTTGGTGAACAGACTGTGAAAATGACTTCAAATGAGGGTAAATATTGCTGTGTTTGCATTTGTAGTTATGTGTAAATGCTTTCGTACTTTATTGTAATAAAGTTGTCTACTTTCAAATTTGTTTTATTTCACACCTTTTTAGGTCTTGATACAAGGAATACAATTGACAAATTGTTACAGAGAGAGTATTATAATTTGAAGTCGTCAGGTCCTTACTTTGGACCATCAAAACTGCACGAATCTTTAAAAGCTCGAGGAATTAATATTGGAATATATAAAATAAGAAAATGGTTGAATAATCAAGACGATTATAGTTTGCAAAAACCAGCTCGACACCCTGTCAAAAGAGCAAAAGTTGTTGTATCGGGTATTGACAATCAGTGGGATGCTGATCTGGCGGATATGTCTTCCCTGTCAAAATTTAATAAGGGTATTAAGTTTTTACTGGTTGTGATTGACATATTTTCAAGATTTGTATGGGTTCAGCCATTAAAAAATAAAACTGGTAAAGAAGTGGTAGAAGGGTTCAAACAGATTTTACAGAAAGGTCGCCAATGTAAAAAATTGAGAACGGACAATGGAAGCGAATTTAAAAACCGATTGTTGCAAGAGTACTTAAAATCTCAAGGTATATACTTTTTTACAACACAAAATTCGGACACTAAGGCCAATTACTCTGAGCGTGTTATACAGACGTTGAAGTCTAGAATATATAGGTATTTTACGAAAAATAGAACAAAACAATATATAGACGTTTTACCAGATATAGTACAGAGTTATAATGAAACCCCGCACACATCTTTAAATAATATTTCACCTAAAGATGTGACCAAAAGGAACGAGGCTGACGTTTGGGCTTATCAGTATTTGAAACCTATAAAAAGAAAAGGTGTTAAACTAACTCCCTACAAATTAAAAGTAAATGATATGGTAAGAGTGTCTCACGAAAATACGGTTTTTAAAAGAGCATACAACGAACAGTTTTCTAAGGAGATATTTAAAGTAACACAACGATTTCGCATGCAAAGCATTCCAATGTATAAAATAAAAGATTTTTCAAACGAGTCGATTAAAGGCAATTTTTACGAGTCTGAATTACAAAAAGTCGATAAAAATGAAGACTCTCTCTGGATCATTGACAAAAAAATTCGAAAGCGCACTGTTAATGGTAAGATTGAATACCTCGTGTCCTTTGAAGGATGGCCGAGTAAATATAACATGTGGATCCCTGTCAGTGATATCAATGATTTAAAAGATACAGAGCCATCAACATGAGTATTTACACTATTGTAAGCAGTGATGCTTCCCTACAGTATTTTCCTCAAAATAAGGCCTATCATTTCAAGTGCCATTTAAATACACCGCTAAATTTAGAAGGACTTTGGAAAGTAGCGTTACTAGAAGCAAATATTTCATCAAGCAAACATCTGCAAGCGTTAAAGCCGTTGTATGTCTACTCCAATATATGTGGAGAGTCAATTGTAGATGGTGACAAACAGCCCATACTCAGAAAATTAATGAGTAATTCACCTGACAATTGGGATGTTATCTTCGACGTGGGACATTACATGCCAGTAAAAATAAACAACATTACAGATATCGACATCTATATAACGACAAGAGAGGGTGCTTTAGCCTCATTTCTAGATCAACCGTCTAGCATTACACTTCATTTCAAAGCCTTCCCATTCATCTAAACATGGATTTATTAACTAAAAAAATGTATGTACCAGACCCTAAAAAGTGGATTTACTACTATAGAAATGTATCGAATGGACATATAAATCCATACGTCGCTTACGGGAATAAAAATCAAACTGGAGGAGCACTGATGGGCTCAACAAAACAGTTTATGATACCTATTGAGAATAATACCCATGTAATACCACCACAAGACTTACCAAAATTACACCTTGTATCTCCTGCTGAGCAAGTTGTACAGCAAGCAAAAGACAAGCTCAAAAAAGGTTTAAAAAGAAACAGCAATGAAAATATTGTCATTTCTTCCCCTAAACGTTGGAGACGCAACACGTCTAAAGTGCGTAAGCCGAACAAAGCTAAAAAAGTTGGTAACAAACCGCTATCCCCAAAGAAAAAACGACACCAGCAGAAATCTAAGAAAGCACATCAACAGAAATCTAAAACTCGGAAATTCAAGTAGTCAAAAAAGTCACGGAAAACAAAACAAGTTCGAAAACGTACACCTAAGAAGAACAAACTTGGGA
The DNA here is from genome assembly GCA_003671525.1 of Saccostrea glomerata. Taxonomy (NCBI): domain Eukaryota; kingdom Metazoa; phylum Mollusca; class Bivalvia; order Ostreida; family Ostreidae; genus Saccostrea; species Saccostrea glomerata. The sequence goes on along the minus strand of PRKT01002579.1, from coordinate 5,614 downwards.
CTTTTAACGATATATTTGCATAATGGAGACTGAACATTTTCAAGATGCTCAGCCAAGCAATCTAGACTTATTTTCCCTACCTCCCACCCAAACTGCTATTGAGAAGATTTACTATCAAGAAGTTAGACCCATTTCTCAGATCAGTGGCAATTCGCCGATAGAATTCATAATTTCTGGTCAGAATGGAATGGAATATGTAGACTTGAAGCAGAGTAAGCTCTACATCAAAGCTAGAATTGTTCACAGCAATGGATCCCATTTAAACGCAACAGAATACGCTGGACCTGTCAATTTGCTAGCAGGTTCTTTGTTTTCTCAAGTAGATGTCACACTTCAAGGAAAATCAGTTACCTCGACAACAAATCATTACCCTTACAAGTGCATGTTTGAGACTTTACTTTCTTACGGATCGGGAGCAAAAACATCCCAGTTAACCTCTCAGCTCTTTATCAAGGACACCCCCGGTGTGTTAGATGATGATGACGTAAAAAGTGGTCAAAATAACGGATTGTACTCTCGATCTGTTTATTTCCAAGAGTCAAAGACAGTAGACCTGGAAGGACCCCTCTACTCAGATGTATTCAAGATGGATCGTTGCATACTGAATCAAGTGTCCATCGGGGTACGACTCTATCGCTCGAAGGGGGAATTCTGTCTTATTACCAATGAGACTGCTCCAGACTTTCAAGTCATCATAGACGACATCCTCTTGAGAGTCTGTAAACTGCAAATCAACCCAGCTCTCATCTACGGACATGCCGAAATTCTACAGAAAACCCCAGCCTTATATCCCTACACTAGAACAGAAATCAAAATGATGGCCATTCCAACAGGACAAGTTACTTTCACCTGGGACAACATGTTTCAAGGTATAAGACCAAATCAACTGGTTGTGGCTTTTGTGGATTCTGTCGCCATAGCAGGGACCTATTCAACCAACCCATTTAATTTCAAACACTATGGGTTGAATCGGATAGGCCTGTATGTAGACAACATTCCCGTGGGAGGTAATCCTCTTAAGCTCAATTATGACGACTCTAGCGGACAGACCATTCTTCCCGCCTTTGATAGTATGTTTGAAGTGATGGGAAAATGGATGCAAGACTCGGGAAACCAGTTAAATAGAGACGACATTGCACAGGGATATGCCCTCTACTGTTTCGATATTGAGCCTCGTATCACATCTCAAGAAAATTATACCACCTTATTAAAACAAGGAAACACACGCATCGAAGCTCAGTTTAGTAAAGCACTACCAAATACCGTCACGTGCATTGCCTACGCTACATTTCCTGCCTTGTTTAAGATCACAGGTTCCAGAGACGTTATTGTAGAATGAATACGGAACAATTACAGCGCGCCATACAGTGTGATGTCTACATGAAGAGTTGCGTTTTAGGAGTATTTCCCGTCGATCACATACCATCTCATATAGACCCTGGAACAGGAGTAATCGTGAATACAGATCCAGCAATTTTACCTGGACGTCACTGGATCGCTTTTTATCTTAATCAACAGAATGAATTAGAATGCTTTGATTCGTTTGGGAATTCACCTGCTATTTATTCCATTTATTTGAGACAGTTCATGAACAGATTTTCTAAAATAGACATTAATCGAAGACATTTACAAAGTGAAAACACGAATGTATGCGGACAATATTGCTTACTGTATTTAATGTGTAGATGTAGAGGACGTTCTGTTCACTATTTTGATCATTTATTTTATAATCAAACAAGCATCAATGATGAATTTGTGTATAATATGATTAAAAAAAACTTTGAGTGTTGTTTGTATAATTGTAATCATGGTCAATGCAGTGTTTCTAGAAAATAAAATATTGTAAATATTTCTATTTATGTGTTTTATCTAAGGTTTGTGTTGCATTCCAATACATACCATCAACGATGAATGACGTTTGGTGGGAGAAAGAAAGTTTGGTACCTCTAGAAGCACCTACAAGTATTTTTGTGGTAGGGGTGAGCGGCTCCGGTAAAAGTTACCTGACTCGAGAAATACTAAAACATGCTAATGGAATGTTCAAAAAACCAGTTCTTCGAATCATGTTTTGCTATGGCGTGTGGCAAGACTTATACGATCAAATGAAACAAGAAATGCCTTCCATAGAATTTCACAAGGGGTTTCCACTGGCAGACGAAATGCAAGAATGGGGTAATACTAGAGGGCATAAGATATTAGTGCTAGACGACCTCATGATCGATGCTGCAGACAACTTGGACATGGTGCATTTGCTTTGTGTTGGATCACACCATCACAACATCACCGTCATTCATTTATTGCAAAACTTATTTCATAAAGGTAAAGCAATGCGCACTGCTTCTCTAAATTGTCATTATTTCATCTTGTTCCCATCTTATAGGGATCGCTTACAAATCCAATCATTTGGTAAACAGCTTTTCCCGGGGAAAAGTAAATATTTCATGGACGCTTTTGAAAAGGCCACAGTTAAGCCGTACGGCTATTTGCTCGTGGATTTAAATCCACATTCAGACAAAACGTATCAGTTGCGCACTGACATTTTACCTGGACAGGTCACTAAAGTTTTTCAACCAAAATGAATGACGAAATCATAAAGTCTCTTTGTTTGTATTTAACATTAAGCCCGAAACAGCAAGTCATGTATTTTTTAAAAACCATCTCGAAAGACCAACTTCAAATCATCCTTGAAATATTATATAACATTGTTAATGCTGTACTTGCTATCTCTAATGAAGATAGGCAAATATTCAAAAAACATAAAACAATCCTGCGGAAACTCATCACACCAAACCTGAAGTGGACTTCGAGGAAGAAACTATTGAGGAAAATCAAACATTTAGTACCTATCATCATTCAAAATTGTCTCAAATATGTCAAAAGAACTCGTGTTAATTCCGAAGAGGAAATATGAAGATTTACTACAGCAGACTGGAGAAGGCCTCAAACGTATTAAAGAGACAGAAAAGCACCCTAACATTCCAACACAGCCCGAGGTCAAAGACGTCGAGTCCCGTGTTATCGATAAAAGTGATAACGAAGTACACAAACAAATAGATAACCAACCGACTACCTATGTGAAAATGAAGCCAGTAACATTTGCAAAACATACAAATAAATCAGAAAGTAAACAATGGTTGAAATTTAACATGTGATTTGTAGTAATAATCTACCATGAAACTTAGCAATCTTAACAAGTTGGGATTTCTAAATCTACCAATATTCAAATTTAATGATGATAATGTTGAGGATATCATTGTTTCTCTCAATAAATTGTATAAAACTGGTTTTTGTGTTTAATATTGTCATTTCACGTGTAAAGAACGACATGGCCGGATCTATAGTGTTTGCTCATTTAGAATTCTTGAGAGAGCTTGGAGGAGAAGTTGATGAGCGAGCCAGAATATTGCGTGTCCGAACGATAAATACTGACATTATGAGAGCACTGTGTAAAATCATAGCGTTCATACTAAACAACACAGTTCCTACTCTATCTTATGATCGGAGAATTTTTCGGGAAAACCGCAATGTCTTGCGGCATTTAGTCAGTTTGAACATTTCACTGTTAAGAAAGAAAAGAACTCTGGAAAGATTTAACAAATTGATTCCCAGACTTCTCCGCATGCATTACATCATCAATACATGTATTTATGAAATCAGACAAAGTCTCGATTTGGTATAAGTTACACAGCAGCGTACATTGTTTCCATCAGACTGTTTATTTTTAATGAAATGTGAAATTAAGCATGGGAAGACCGGCGCGGTGTCGTTAAGGTCGGTGCGGTGTCGTTAAGGTCGGCGCGGTGTTGCTAAGGTTGGTGCAGTGTCGCTAAGGTTAGCGCTGTGTTGTTAAGGGTTTTTTGGCGCTAGAATGCAGTACAAAAATTTTAACATTGCGCAAATTCCTTACAATTGTGAGAACGATATAAAAGATTTGTCAAACGAAACACCTTCATTTCTTGTCAGTCGTTAGAGATGTGTCGATGAGAGAATTACATCTAGGAAAAATGAATCAAGAGAATTCCAAAAAACGAAAATTTAGTGACGAGGATGATTTTAACAGTAGTGATGAAGAAATGTTGTGTAAAGAATTGGATTCTGTTGAACGGAAACGTCAGAAAGTGAATCATGGTGAGAAGTGTTTTGTGTGTCAAATTTGTGAAAAACAATATAAACACAAGCAAAGTTTGAATAACCATCTACAATCCCACGTTTCAACGTTCACCTGTCATTGTGGTAAAAAATTTAAGCACAAAAGAAATCTCACCACACACCAGAAAAGATGTTTGAAAAAAGATGTTTCTTTTATTTGTCATCAGTGTAATGCGCATTTTAGAACTGTTCAAGATTTGAACTCTCATACAGATGCTAAACATTCTCAAGCTGGGGGGAGAGCACCCATAACAGCAGAGGACATATCACTTTCAGATCAACCCTCTACTTCAAAGGTGCAAGGGGAAAACAAAGACCCATCAACGGATGTACAGAGACGGTCTGCTCTCAACGACACAGTTCAGGATATCACTATACAACCAAGAAATGGTGCTGAAAAATTCGACTTGCTTCGTTTTTACAGTGCTTCTAAATCCAAAATCAAATCGCTTCTAAAAGAATGCAAGAAAAAATATCGCAACATCAAGTTTTATCTAAATACCAGAGTCAGAATGGTGCGTCAAATGGAGAGAGAAGAGGAATTTATAGTTCCCCATTTTAGAAGTCGTACCTTCGTCTCACTAGAGGATGAGGATGAGGATCATGATCTAAACACAGCTTTCCAACAAATGTTAAAGGCATTGGAAGAGTTTGTACATCGTGGGTCGAACTGGCGCCTAGAGTTTGTTTTAGCATTAGAAATTAAAATCGTTCCTTACCAGCCTCTCTCAGCTGCCAAATATAGTCCTCTTCCCTCTAAAATTCAGCACCTCAAAGGCATCATAAACATTCAAAACCAAGACGATAAGTGCTTCCTGTGGTGTATTTTAGCTGTATTACATCCAGTTCATCACAACGCACATCGAGTTCAACATTACTTACCATTCCAAAACGAACTTAATATGAATGGAATCTCTTTTCCAACCCCACTTTCACAAATCAAAAAGTTTGAGGAACAAAATAAGATCTCCGTCAACGTATTCGGTTTTGAGAAGGAATTTTTCCCTTTATACATTTCTCAACTGGACCAAGCCACTGAGAACGTAGATCTGCTTTACTTGCAAGAAGACGGAAATAGCCACTTCTGTTTAATCAAAGATTTAAACCGCGTTTTGGGATCAATGAAGCGATGTAAGAACAAATACTATTTTTGTCGCCGCTGTTTACATGGGTTCACTCGAGAAGAGCTGTTGAAAGACCACATCTCATATTGCAAACAATTCGATTTTCAAAAAGTCGAGTTTCCCATTGAAGGAAAAGATAACATTTTAAAGTTTGGAAACTTTAACAAGAAACTGAGAGTACCTTTCGTCATTTACTGCGACTTTGAAACCCTTGTACAGAAAGTGGATACATGTCCCCCCCATCCAGAAAAATCTAGCACTACCCACGAGGCCCACTTCGATCCTTGCGGGTATGCTTATCAAGTCGTTTGTACTAATTCAAAGCACACGAAACCCCCAAC
>PRKT01002577.1:0-17660 GCA_003671525.1 Saccostrea glomerata | reverse complement strand
GCTATATGATCGTATTCATTGTAAAATAGCGATAAGGCTGTTGGGGAAAAAAACCGAAATTTTTTTCTCTATGTATATGTTAGCCAATATTGATATAATGAAGTAAGTTGTACATTTTCAAAGAATATTTTCAACGACATCATTTCATCTTTTTCACACTGCTTAACGCGTTATCGGCAACTCGGTTGTTATCGGACACTCGGTTGATCACAATTTTTTACAGGTTAGTAAATTATTTTTAATAAACTCTGTTAAAATAGAAGCAGAGAATGTTCATTGTGATGTTTGTAAACAGAAATAAATATGGATACAAAATAAAGCCTCGATACGTATTGGTATAGCATTTGTTAGCCTTGGGAAGGCTTTAAAAGTCAAAATTGTTATATTTTGCAAGTTTTTCTCCAATTGGCATTGCTGTAAATAGCTTTTTTCTTCAAAATCCTTATGTTTACCTAGCGTTAATGATTGTCCACAAGAAGGCATCGTCAGAATCTTGCAAATATGTTATTAAAGGACAAAAATTGCCCAATTTAAACTTTCAGTATGTTATCGGAAATACGGTTGAATAATTCAGTTTGTTATCGGAAACTTCGGTTTTGGTTATCGGAAACAAAGGTTGAGATAGATTAGGAAAAATATAAAGAAAGGACAGAAATCCGCATGAAATCTAAATATATAAAGTGGCTTGCACACAATTCTAATTTTTGGTTATTATTTACCTCATTTAAGAATATGTAACTTTAAAAAATGCGTGTTTTTTACCTTTCTCACTGAAATCTGCATGATCTTGACCTGTTGTTAAATATAGTATTATTTTTAAATTTCATTTCAAGTTACCGAGGTCGCCCTTGGTTAGAGTGTCTGCTCTAGAGTCGCCGAGTAAGGAGTCGATCCTTACGTTGCTGGTTCGTATCCCAAAGTGGGACGCCGCAATAGGTGCTAGCACAAAAAAGATCCCTCACTGCTCAATGGACCTAAGTGCCGAGTATAGGACAAGTTTTGTAGCTCTCCGCCGGCAAGTGGTAGCGTCTCCATATGACTTGAATATTCTCAAGATGGCGTTAAACAAAATAAAGTCAATCAAGGTTATGAGCGCATAGCGAAAGAACAGTTGCCAGTCATTTTATCGACTTAGCACAGGCGACACCGAGATTCAAACTCACAACCTTTCCAAAACGAATACATTTATAAGTTTAGTGTATATACCTATTTCTATTTTTATTTATTTATTTATTTTTGCATTATTTTTTCTTGGTTTATGCTTTTTGTTAAAGGATAGTCTCCTTAATCTACAACATTGTAATTTGATCAATTTGTTTTCTTTATTGTTGACAGCTATCTTATTGATACACGCTAGATCGAATGATTAACACAAGCTAAATCACATGATCAAGTATTTATAAAGTCCTTTAAACTTACTATGTCGTTCTATTTAAAGCCTCTAAAATCTTTTGCGAGGCAACAAAAGTGCTGACGTCACAATCACAGGCACTTGTTTTGTATACGGGGTATCCCCACTTAAGCCACAATTGCTATATTTGTAACTGTGACGTGATTCCGGGGATCATGGGGGAACTTGAATTTTTTAAAAAAATAATAATAATGTTGTACTCAGTTTATCATAATACAAAAGTAATTGTTATGATAAATTAAAGATATATATTTACGTCTGAAACCTCCTGAAGCTTAAGGAGGTTAACTTGAATGGAAAACAAGAAAAAAAAATGATTAAACAGATAGAATAGTTCTATCATTTATATTATTATAAATCTTATTTATAACCATTCATATCAAAATAAACTTACGAACTTTACGGACAGCCCTTGAAAATGGCTAGAGAGAAAAAAATTTCAAAATTACTTCTAACACATTACGTTTGCTTTTTTCAAGAATTGACAGATTATAATAGATTTTTTCCAAACTATTTATGAAGCTAAAGGAAACTTTTTAACCTGCGTTTTCATTAACATACACCCTTCGAAAACCGAATTATCCGGCTACGTTGTCGCCGATAACATGTTTTCAACTAACGAGACATGGATTTTTAATCCCAGTTTGCTGATCTAAAGGTATATGATTGTCCATAGAATAAATATACCAGTTTGTTTGATAGAATAAATTAATTTTGAATTCTACAAAAGTTAAAATGTGATTACATAATCCGAATTTTTTATTATTTTTTTATTTATTTATTTTTATTTTTTTTTTTTTTTATAAAATATCATTTGAGAGAGCTGTAGATCTTTTGATTCGTTTTGTGCTTTCTGTTGCTGAAAGTATAATCAATTATCTGTCATAGGTCACAAACTTTGTTTCAGTGCTGAAATTCAAATTGTTATTTTCAAGAACTGAAAGCCTTGACCGCAGAATATCATGGAATTTCGTCTTTTTTAATCTATTGTTGAAACAGAACGAAATTTTTCAACCTAGGTTTCCGATAACGTGCACCCGTGAAAAACCGAATTATCCGGCAACTTTAACCGTGTTGCCGATAACATGTTTTTACCCAACGAAACATTTTAAATGCCCGTAAAATTAACCATAATTTGAATTTTGATGAATGTCTGCTTATCTTAAGGTTTATGATTGTCCATATAGTTAATAAATCACTTTGTTTAATAAAATAAATTGATTCTGACCTCTACAAAGACTAAAATATGTTGACATATTCAGAAAAATTTATTAAATTTCATTTTAAAGAGCTGTAGATCTATTGAAAGAGAGTGATTTGGATCGTGCTTTTTACCGCTGAAAGTATTATCATTTATCTGCCAAAAATCGCAAACTTTGACTGCAGAAGTACACAATTATCATTGAATGAAGAAATTTAAAACCACCTACGTTTTCTATGCATTGTTTTTTCCTGCACCGAGTATCCGATAACAACCGAGTTGCCGATAACGCGTTGAGCGGTGTGATTCGTAACAACACGGATATTTTCCAAGGGAGAAATAACTTATGTTCACAGAAATGACCGAGTATTTACGATTGCTTGCAAGGAAGTAAAATGAAAAATTATGTTCATGTAGTAAAGTCGTAAGGATAAATCCCGGTCAAAGTATTGTTTTTCCCTTTCGCCAAAATCAGCAAACTTACCTCCACAATAACAAACACTTACCTAGTACCTACATGTACATGTATTTTTTGGAAATGACATAGTTGTACTTCCCGGAACAATTGTTTTTTAGGAGGGGTGTGCAGCTTTCAGCCATTGTTATTTTTTTCACTTATCAATTAGGGCCTATATCACACTTCTTTCAGAATCGATGTCCTTTTATTTCATTTCAATTGAAAATTATGTTAAAATGTGGAAAAATCCCATATTCAGATTAGTTTTTACGTTTTTTGTTTACCCCCCCCCCCCCTTCTAACGATGTTACTTGCCTATGTGACAGTGATTTAAGATGCTAAAATCAAATAAAATATACCGGTACACATTGTATCAATAATTATGACTTAATTATATGGGGAAACGGGGGGGGGGGGGGGGGTAGGCCTTCTTCAAAAATCAAAAATGAGCCCTGTACATTGTACTTGCCATGGAAAAGAGACAGGTTACTTCAGTTGCAATTGTTTAAATTTTGTTAAAGATAAATATCGTATGTTGTACAATTTTGTAAAGAGAAAATCATGTATTGGGGGGGGGGGGGGGGTAGACCTTCTTCAAAAATCAAATATGAGCCCGGCACGTTGTACTGCCATGGAACAAAGACACGTTACTTCGCTTGCAATTGTTTAAATTTTGTTAAAGATAAATATCGTATGTTGTACAATTTTGTAAAGAGAAAATCTTGTATTTTATTCTCATGTTAAAAATATTAAGGAATTGAATTTGTTCAGCACAAAAATATACCGATAAAAATATCTAAGTTATGTAGATATCTAGGCTTGATGAAAACAATTAGTCGGACAACAATAAAAGTCAGACATTAAATTCATACTTTCAGAGTATACTAAAATCGTTTATACATGTATATAATTAACACATGTATTAGCTTTTCTTCTGTGCCAACCATTCACGTGTTAACTACGTTGATTCATGCAAAATTTTATTGACCAAGTCAATGGTACCGGATGACATTGATTCTAACTGTACAATCTAAACATTTGATACACATTACATACATGTACATGTAAATAATCAGTTTAATTCATATTCAGCTGTATCAAAGATAGAACATGGCAATATATGTTTAAATGGTGTAAGACGCATTGGTCTCATCCCCTGAAAATCCGAATCATGTATTATAGTAATACGTATACACGCTGCCATCGGATGAAATTTCTTTAGATTTATTCTCAACATTATTTTGTAATAGATAGATCATGATGCATTTGTGCAATCGGCAATCCTCGGCTGACTTCGCTTTACTGCATTCGAACAGGTGCGAGCCGTCCGCGAAGCTCCGATACGAGTGATATCAAAAAAAAAAAAGATAAGAAAAGAAAAAAGAAAGAAAGAAAGAAAAAAAATAGAGCCACGAATTAATGATGATTATAGGATATTATTTACAAAACTCAGTATTTTTTTTTCAAACCCAACTTTTTATTCTTATAGTCAGGTTGTAACAGGATCAAACTTTCTCTCATACATAATTGAAAAAAAATATATATACAGAATGTATATAATAATTATTTTTAAAATCATATGCAGTAAACAGACACATAGAAAGAATCTTCATTTGTTATAAAAGTACGTTATTTTACAGTCTGGGATTAAAAAAAGGAGTCAGAGTAAGACAATATTATTAAGAGGTCACAACATGCACGAGCGTAAATAATCATTGATTTCACAATCGCAGTGTAAATTGAGATAGGTCTACGGCAACATCAACAAAGGGGTTGCACAACTTCAAAATATGAAATTCTTATAATCTTCTGCAAATACATCTACAGTGTATCAGATAGAAAACGGAACTATTGAGATACTGTTTGAAAAACAGAATAATTTACCACCACTTGACTGATGATATGAATTACAAGACAATGAATGATCTGGCACTTAATTAATTGATCAATTATAGGAGCAATCTTTTTAGAGAAGGGGGGGGGATGCATGTGCCATTGTATTTTCAAAGTGTCTTTGGTCAAAATAAAAAAAAAATTAATAGTAAATTAATACGTAAAAACGAAAACAATCAAGCAAAATCGAAACAACAAAGAAAAAATAAAGGAAACCAAGAGAGAGAATAGCGAGAAAAAAAATCGGAATTAATCCTTGAAAAGATTCCCTTTCCGTAGTAATATAAAACGAACATAAGCCCATCCAAAAAAAAAGTGCGCGCACGCGAGGGTGTGTGTGTGGGGGGGGGAGTAATCAAACCATTAAATTATATATTATGCAAGATTATAAGCTCAACTCAAAATGTCTGGAACGAAGGGGAGTAATCAAACCATTGAATTATATATTATGCAAGATTATAAGCTCAACTCAATATGTCTGGAACTACTGTGTTTGCCTTAAATAAACTAGTAAACTTCAAATCAGAAAATAAAATTATTGTTCATTACTCTGATTTTAAATCATCGCCCCTTATTTTCAACTTGAAGTTAACAACACCAATTTAACCCAAAGTTAACATGTTTAGCTTTAATTTATTTCAATAAATTTAGGCAATTAATACAAGACCTCCAAATAGTTTTGAAGATGACCACTGTTGATTATATTCACATTTTTTCACGTCAGTTTTCAAACGTCAGTGTTGCGCCAAAGATGACGGTGTTGATGAGGAGATGATTTTCGCCGCTTCATCCTTTATGTCATTGCTACAATTTCCTAGCAGTGCATTCATGTTTTTTCCTACTATATGTATTGACAAAATGCTATTGAAACTATGCTAGTATCAGTAACTTGATTCGATTACTTAATCTCTGATAACAAACTTTGGGCATTGAGTCGCCATTCTCGGGCCTTTCTGACTAACGGAGAAACAACCTGGAATGTGTAATATGTAGCCCAACCCCCACACCAAAAAAAATATATATAAAATAATTTTAAAAAACCATTGAAATAAATGCAGGAGACCACTTATCTGTGAGTCTGGAGCTCAGCCGGAAGGTCAAAGCCGCGAAATCTTGTCTTCACATATTTCTGAGGTAAAAACGTACATGGATTTGTTCATAAACATTTTTCACTTCTCATGAATAAGGCATTTCATGAACTATCAAAAATTAAATTAGTTAAAAAACTATTTTGGAAAAATTACCAGTAATTCTATAAATTGACGACATTAAACAATTTTTTTTCGTACAGTTATAGGCGTGTCTTTTTTTAACATTAGTATTACGGAAATACATTTTTGTTTTGCTTTATCGTATGATTTTTTTTTATCAACAAACGCACCGACGCGACGTCACGTCTTTGAAGCGCTATTGTGACGTAATTACGTTTATGTCACGAAGGTCCCTTTTCGCTTGACGCAACTCAAATAAATTAGATTAAGGTAAGTCACTCGTCAGCTTTTTAGAAAAGTTCACGCATAAGCATGTACTTCAAAACTACTTATTAAAATTCAATCTTTATAACATATTTAAATTCAACAATGTAAATTTTTTAACATTCAATGAAAAAACTGCTAAAAAATCTACAAAGAAGCAAGATTTATGAGGGACTATTTCTTTTGGTGGAAGGATATTTAGCAGAAAAATCTGCAAATCTGCACATTTATAAAATTTAATGTAATGGAAATTTAGCCTCACATACTTTTACTCGGAGAATATTTTCCGTTTTGATATTGCTAAAAATATTTAATATAGGTCTTAATTTATATTTTTAGACTAAGTTTTACACCTTCCCTCAACAAACTTTTCCAAAAAATGAAAAAATATTAAAGAAGTCAAGATCAAATTTACACAATTTTTTGCCTGAAAATCACATATTTTGACAAATATTTCAAAATTAACATCACTGACCCCACCTTTTTCTTTCATTATTTTAAACTACTATATACTTGTGACTGATCAGCACTTAAGTCGTAAAAAGTTTGATATAAGAAATTTTTTTATTGCCTATTAAGTTTTTTAATACCCCAAATATGTATTTTTTTAGTACAAAAAGGTCACACACTAATTTACGCGCATTAATTTGCAAGATTTCTTCAATGATAAATATTATTCAAACTATTTTACGTAAAATAAGATTATATTTATTGCCATGCTTACATCTGAACAAATATAATAAGGGTTAAAGTAATTATAACCAAAGAGATGAAATTTAAGTGCAAAAAGGTCAACTTAAATGTACCGTAGATCAGTAGGATGCACACTGACCCCCTATTTTCTTTGCGATTTTGAGTTACACTTTATGAGTACTTATCGAAAATATACTTCTCAAAAAATCCTTGATTTAACAAATTTCAGGAGTGACTTACCTTAAGGCAGTCATTCTTTGAGGTGAAATGTTCTTTTTATATATAAATTATTTCATTTAGATTTTTTTATACTATGGATGTTGTTGTTAAATGCTACTAAAAATTATTGTATTTATAGTATTTAAAATTTATATGTTTATGTTGGACTTCATGGTAAATATGAGCACTATTTTACATCTAAGATATCTTTAAAAAGTTTCCTTGTTGATTAATATTATACATTTTTGTACTTAATCCATAGCTTCCATGTTGTTCGGTATTTCAGAATACATTGTGAAATATTATAAATTGTAGAATGCAATGAAGGTTTTTATGGAAAGAACTGTAGTAATTCATGTGGGCATTGTGCCAACAAATCAAATTGTGATCATGTGACTGGTTCCTGTCCATTAGGAAACTGCGCACCCGGATTCAAAAGTTCATCAAATAAAAGATGTGATAAAGGTATGAAGCTAACATTTTCAAAATATTTATGATCTTAAATCAAAACAACTGCTTATAGTAAAATACTCAGGTTATGTACCTTTTCTGCACCAGCTGCGACATTAATTCCCGTACTAACAACCAAAGAAAGCACTTTATTATTTAAAATGTTTTGAATCGCAAAAAATGTACATATTTTACTGCAGAATGTGATGACGAAACGTTTGGAAACAACTGCGAAGGAATTTGCAGTGGACACTGTGCAGAGGGGTTGCCATGTAATAAAACCGACGGAATTTGTCCTATAGCCATAGGATGTGCAGATGGATGGATGAATCCCTATTGCAATGAAAGTAAGTCAACATCGAAGAAGCATGACAGAATGCCACAACCATCCTTAATAATATAGCTATATCGGTTACTATTTAAAAGCCGGGTGTTCTATGTCAGATGGGGACATTTTGATCAATTCAAAAAAATAATTCTAAGGATGTCTACATAATTATATAATACACCTTTTATGAATAAATTAAAATTTTCTAACATGTTTTTAATATATATATATATATATATATATATATATATATATATATATATATATATATATATATATATATAATATTGCTAAGAAATTGTTACTATTTCAAAGGACGATGCGTTCTAAACATACAATTTGTTCAATTTTTGATATATCAATATAACTTCTTAAAAGACGTTTTTAAAAGCGATTCAATTTTTGATATATCAAGCGAATTTTTTCCTTCATGAAATTCTTCATACTCCGTACAATATAATTTGGCTTTGTTATATTACCCAAAGGAATTTTTCGATCTGAAATGCATTGGCTTTACAATGTTCCTCTTACTATTACACTGATTCCTTATCTTTCCTTAATGCAATTGTTTTTACAATCATGTAGTTATCTTAGTTCATCTCAGTCTCACCCGAAATTATTCTGCTCTTCATTTGAAGAAAATACAGTAAACGTTTTACATTTAGCTGTGTATCCTTTTAAGCACTTTTGGCGGAAAGGAACTTCCGCTAATTCAGGTACAACGCTTAATGTATTTAACATATACACATAAATAGGAACATTGAGAAACGTGCTAAATCAAATCTATGCTTACTCGAGCTCATTCAAAAATCAATTTCCGCCAAATATCGTACACGCTAAATATAATACATTTACAGTAACTGTTCAATGTCTTTCGTGTTTTTCAGTACAATGTAACAAAAGCTCTTCTTTCCAGCATGCAGTCATGGATTTTATGGAAGGAAATGTAGATCACGCTGTGGGAACTGTGCCAAACATGCACAATGTAACCATGTGAATGGTTCCTGTCCTTTCGGTGACTGTATGCTTGGATTTAAGCAAACAGACGACCAGAGATGCTTTGAAGGTACGTGTAAGTGTATGTTGAAGATTCTTTCCAAATGTACAAGTCTTGTAGAAAAACGCACAAAAATTTCGATTGATTAATTGTTTAGAATGCGATAATGGAACCTTTGGAAACAACTGTGAGAAAAACTGCAGTGGACACTGCGCAGGAGGAATATCCTGTAATAAAACTGACGGAGTCTGCCCTGGAGGCTGTGAAGATGGATGGATCTCACCCAACTGCAATGAAAGTAATTTTAATTATGTTATATATATATATATATATATATATATATATATATATATATATATATATATATATATATATATATATATATATATATATATATATATATATATATGTGTTGTATATATGTAAATGATAATTACGATTCATTCATTTGCACGTCATTGATTTTTATGTTATTTTCATCACATCGTAATATGTTTAAAGTTACTTTTCGAAGAAACTTTGCTTTAGGGTTTTTTTCTGACTCAAAATAAATGACTGATATGGACATAAACTATTTGGTATGTCTCTCACGTTGTTATGAGTCATTGATGTATACATGTATTTAACTTCATATATCAACCAAACACTGTGAACCTTTGGGATTTTGTAACGTGTCGAAAATTGTCTCTTATTTTCACAGCATGTGAAAAAGGATTCTACGGTACAAATTGTAGTTTGTCCTGTGGAGCTTGTGCTCTGAAGGAAACGTGTGATCACGTGACCGGTTCCTGCCCTTCTGGTCTCTGCCAACCAGGATGGAATAAAACACAAGATAACCGATGTGACCAAGGTAAAAAGTAACCTGCTCTAGTAACCAGTTACATTTATGTAAGTGGTCATTCCCCTATACGATGACATATACTGCTAACGACAAGTCTGCACACAATGTTTTCTTGTCAAATTCAGTTTGAGCATCGATACACCTACATGTATGAAATACCTCTTGGACTCGAAAACAGAGCCATTTTATGCATAAACTTAGCTCTTTAAAAGTTTTTCATAATAAATCTTATTTTAGGTAAAATGCCATCAATTTTGGCCAGACAAAGGAACTGATATGCAAATCAATACATTTTCTGTAACTTTGCTGAAGTTTTCATGTTTAATGACACCTTGAAAAAGTTTTAGAACACATTTATAGAATGTAATGATGGAACGTTTGGAAAGCACTGTATGTATAACTGTAGTAGACACTGTGCGATGAGACTTCCCTGCAATAAAATTAATGGGGCTTGTTCCAGAGGTTGTAGTGACGGTTGGACAAATGACCAGTGCAATGAAAGTAAGTCGACTAGATGATTTTTAATAAAAATTACAAAAAATCTAATTAGTGGGTTCAGTGGGTTAAAATTTATTGATTGGTTTGTTTTTGCCTCGTTTTAAGTAATACGAGGGTCATTCAAAAAGTTCGTAGACTTCTGTCATAACTTTTTTATTTAACACCATATTTAAACAAAATTTGGTACATATATTTTAACAACAGTTTCAAATATTTTGAGCAAAGAAATTGGAATATATCTTGATTTTTGTCAAAATTATCAAAGATTTAAGACAGCAAAAATGGGGTCACGGAGCAGGGTCAAAATTGAGTTATTGACTGATTATTCACTTTTCATATCTATAGCCATACCTCTTTAAATTTGTCCTTAAATAAGATAAAATTTACATACTTAAATTTAGTATTGTTTCATTTCTTCAAAAGCAAAAAGTTAATGTAATACATTGCTTTGTTTAAAAGATATCTATTTCTATAGACTGATAGACTTGATTTAAAAAAGCAAAAAATCATGACGTCGAAGGACGTCACAGAGCAGCGATTAGAAATATAATTTTGATTTGCATTTGGAAACTTTTAAAACAAACTCCCAAAATGCTGGAGAGACCAGGAAAAATGCATAAAATGAGCCGTTTATTTGTTTATAATGGAACAGACAATTTTTGAGGGGTAGAGACTTTAAATTGGGCGATGGGCGTTCTGCAAAGAAACAGATTATAGTTTAAAATCTTTTCAAAAGAGTTAGTAACGCCATGAAACGTGATATGGGCTTCACTTTTGCGGAACCTGTAAGAGCAGAGTTACATGGTAAAGGATTTGAAAACATTGACAATCTTATTTAAATTATACTCAAGTTATTGTTAGCATACTAGGTGTCAAGTGTTGTGGAAAAGTTATAATGAACGAGGAATACGATACAAACCATGTATTAAATTAAAAGGCACTGTGAGTTTGAGAAATGTTCTTTAACGTTGTTTTTGACGTTACACTGTTTTTGACCGTGCTCCATGATGACAAAACATGTTGCATTTAAAATTGTCTAGTATGAGTTCCGTTTAATCAAATAGAATGAAACTTCAGAATTCTATAAAATATATCTTTTTACATTTAAAAATGTACTGATATTAAGATTTGTAAAAATAATGTGTTGATAAGGAACATTGTCTACGTATTTTTTGAATGACCCTCGTAAAAACATGGTTATCATAGAAAGTTGGTGGCATATTAGTGATAATATTGTTTTGAATAGATAATTACTGATAAAATCAGATATATGCACAATGTAACTATACTTAAATAAAATGAAACTTCTATTTTGGAATTGTCTTTGTAGCATGTGGTTTTAGGTTGTATGGCAAAGGCTGTCGGGAAAAGTGTGGTCACTGTGGAGGTCCTGAGACCTGTAATCATGTCAGTGGATTTTGTCCCGGACAATGTGAACCCGGATACCAGGGAGAGAAGTGTAACATTGGTGTGTTTTTTTTTCAAGGCAGCGTATTGGTTAGGTCTAATACATGTATTCATAAGATTTCAATCACGCCTTCTAAGGGGCGAGCAATTTAATCCGAAATTCAATCAATGTCAATTAAATTGATTTTTTAACCTGTTTCTTTTTTGTATATACTAAAAAATTAAGTAACTATATGTGCTTTTGATTCAGAATGTGAGGACGGGGCATTTGGATTCAGTTGCAATAACTCTTGTGCTAAAGGTTGTTTGTCGGTCTGCAATAAGAAAACTGGAACATGTGATCGGTGCCTATCGGGGTATATAGGAGATTTCTGCAATATAACTGGTAAGATATAGTACATATTACAAAGAAAATTTGGATCGTCACGGATTTAGAATCTGTGTAAATAAATACTTATGCATTTTCGTCATTCTAGTATGATTCTACACGTCAATACCGTATAAGTCTAAATTTAAGCAGGACGTAAATTTAGCGATTTGTCCTCAAAATCTGGTATTTTATTTTTTTGCGAGATGTAATTTTAGCGATTTTAAAAACCTGACTTAAGAAACTGTTACACATAAAGCGCAATTAAATCTTAGTGATATTCATTTTTAGCGATCTTTGCTAATAATGCCAAATTATAATCCTGGCTTATAATTCTGTTTGAATCAAATCACTAAACAACAATCTATCATTAGGACTTCAGCATGTGTGAATGCTTATAAATATTTTTCATTGTCCTCTATATCATATTAATATATCGAATTCTCAAACTTCATGAACTAAACAGAACCAGGCTTTTAAAATCAGGATAAAAACCTTATCAAATCATTATTAAAAAACATGAAAAAGGCATATTTAATCATATGCTGACTACTGTGGTTATCATGCATATACTGCATATTTACGAATACAAATTCAATAAGTTAACAACTTGCACATCTGGATTATATAAAATTACATTAAAAAGTCATATACTACGTTGTATAATCTCCAGAAATGCTTTGCTATAAGCCATATACGATATGTTCTTTAAAAAAATGGATGCAAATATTAGATTTTTGTTCACTTCAAATCCCTTTTAGAAGGCTGAAGTCATATTGGGGTTTCATTAAATGTTGTTGAAATGAAGACTTCAAACTTTGATCTTCACTAGGCACTTGTGCTGATATGGCAGTAAGAGACTTTTGTCGTGGCAGTAGCGACATGAGAAATCATTTGAAATGGTCTCATCAAAAAGAACTTCCTGGTGGAATAAGATTGTGCAAAAATGTAAAAATATATTATATTCATATAATAGCGTGTTAATAATTCAAGAAAAACAATTCAGTTGCAGAAACACAAGCGCAGGATTCGACAATCCCTGCTGCAGGAGTAGGAGTTCCAATTACCATAATTATCTTTATAGTACTCACAGCTTTAGTGGTTGTTCTCCTGAGGTAAGTGGGATTAGAGAAATCTTTTGTAAATACACATAATTAATAATTTTCTCTACTATCTTTTTAGAAACTCTATGCAGTCTGTTTATTGATTTTCATTGCCAAAATTTATAAATATTTTGTATTTAGGAAAGCAAGACAAAAGAAAGCTGCTGATTTAGAACTACCAGAGAGGAAAAAACTATCGACCAACGGTATGAATACATGTACATTAAAGAGCTTAGGAAATTAAAACGTATTATGTATTTCGCTTTTCTGACACTTCTTTCAATAATGAAAACCCTATTGATTATCGATTCCTTGTCTGAATAAATACATAAATTGTTTTACTAAATATCACAGTAATGTTCCATTGATATTTAGCAGGTGCAAAATGCATGTATATCTAACAAAGGACTTAATATTTGGAATTCTGAAAGTATTTTCTTTTTTTTTAAATACAATTAAAAATTATGGCACGATGTTTATCTACCAGATTTAGAATGCAGACCTGTCTGTTTGAAATTTGATTTAAATCTGATAAACATATTTATAAAGAAAGATTATTTTAGATTCGCAAGAAAATGAAACTAATGGCAATGTTGTCACATCTGGGTACGGTGGAAATGTAGAAGAAAATGCTTTACTAGAGAATTTTGTCACAGACAATTATAGTCAAACAAACACACTCATCGAGATAACTGATCTTGAAAAAATAATCAAAATATTTTCGTCGGAGGACAATAAGAAATTCAACGAGGAATATAAGGTAAATCAGGATAAATTACATTAGTGTGTATTTCTTTCGATACATATGTACAAAATCAAAGGAGATAATTCTAAAGAAGCCAGCTAAAATTCAAGCCAAAATATTATTCATTTTTTTGTAAATTTAATTTCATTTCTATCATATTTAAGAGCATTTATACAGTTAAATCAAACAAGTGAGATTGTTCAATATTTATAACTTGTTTAAGATTTGTCATGAAATTGTCATTTCTTCTAGTTAATGTTACACCTTTATATTAAGATTTTTTTTTCTATTTTCTAATTTTTAAAAAAATGCAATGCCTTTCACATGTTGGTTATAAAATCCAATACAAATTTCATTTATATATCTTGAAATGTCTTAATATTAACGTTTTTGTATGTTTCAATTCTTCATTGAAGAATTCGGTTTTTTTTTTCAGCAAATACCATATGGAGAGCAACAGCATATCCCGTGTTCTGTGGCCAAATTACAGCAGAACATGCCGAAAAACAGATACAAAACTACATTCCCGTGTATGTAAATGCTTAAAATACTAAAACGGTATTATTGATGTACATGTAAACGCTAAAAATACTGAAACGGTATTATTGATGTAAGTGTAAACGCTAAAAATACTGAAACGGTATTATTGATGTAAGTGTAAACGCTAAAAATACTGAAACGGTATTATTGATGTACATGTAAACGCTAAAAAATACTGAAACGGTATTATTGATGAAAAATCAAAATTATTAAAATAGTTAATTGACCATTTGTATTTTTGTTTGAATTTCAAATTTATACTTTTAATTGCTTTGAAACATTGGATTTTTTTTATTAGAAGTTCTTTATTTTACTGGAGACATTCTCTTTGCATTAATCCAATTAATATTTATTTAAATATTATGGCCATTTATTATACAATTTAAAGTAAATATCTGAATATTATCTTTCTCTTAAGATGACCATTCCCGCGTGGTGTTGAATGTTTCTGCAGATAATGACTACATCAATGCAAATTACATTAAGGTACTATTAATTCAATATTTCTTAATTTGAAATATTCTGCAATTTACACATAAAATATTTTTTTGTATCAATTGAACATGTATATACATTTAAGGACATATGCAACGTATATGTGCACAGACTCTACGATGTACCTTTTCCATCGATAATTTTTTATGATACATGTCAATTTTAGATACCATAAAATATTCTTTAAAAAAAATCAGCATACCTTACCAGGAGTTTTGTCCAGATACAAAATAATGAAAATCCGTGTATTTTCATTGAAAAAATCTACATATTTATGACTTTTGCTAATATTTCCTATTTTTAAGGAGGATTCCATTACAATTAGGTACAATAAAATTGCAACAATGTCCTTTTTTATAGAAATTTCGGGATACATCTGCCTTTAATGAATGAACAGAGAATAAGATATTCAAATGAATCAGAAATATTTTTTGTAGGATGTGGCAGGGAAGAGGCGTTATATTGCCACCCAAGGTCAGTCTTTCTAATGATATAACTTAATTTGGAACACGTGAGGAATCGATCAGCAGCAAAACCATTTATTTTATCAAATATTATTTACACATTGAATTGACGACAGATTTTTTTCCGTTTTATTTTCCGATTATGACGTGGAGCAGTGGATGTGGACGGTCGGCAGGGGATGCTCACTTCTCCATGGCACCTCATCCAACCTCTGTTTTGGAGGTCGATCCGTAATAGCTTTTTTTCCTATTTTGTGTTGTTTTATGGACTTTTGAGATTGGGTACTGTTCGTTATCTCCATTTATTACATTAATGAATAAAATCAATGAGAAATTAGAAGAAGAATAGTAGGTATTAAGTATTCGAATGTTAAACAAGGTAATTATATTTCTAGTTGACGGTTGGCCCGCTCAACGCTTTGGTGAGTTAGCTATCCAGGAAAATAAGAATAAAAGTTTTGTTTCCAAATATTATGGTTAAAGAATAGAATTCTGGTTGCTTTGTTAGAATGTAAAAAGAGTTTTGGCAGTTTTCACGACAATAAAACTTTAAGAAAAGACAAATGGGGGAACGACTGTAAATCTATATATGTTTGCTGCAGTCATGAAACATATGGATATAACGAACAGTATTCAAGATCAAAAGTCCATAAAACAATACAAAATAGGAGCAAAGAAAACATGGACTTCCAAAACATCAGGGGTGGGATCAGGTGCCATGGAGGAGTAAATGAATTTTGAAGAGGTTTTTTTTTTATTGAGTAGTTCTATAACTATATAAGTGCATTTTATAGGGCCAAGGAAGAACACTGTACAAGACTTTTGGGAAATGATTTGGCAAGAAAACATCCGGGTTATTGTAATGGTCACTAATTTGATAGAAGGATCAAAGGTATTTTCAAAATTTATTTTAATTATTTTAACTCCACATGCATCTTTATAGCTGATTAGCTATTTTGAATGTTACATCACTTAGTTTGAACACATGAATACGATAAATATGTCATTTTATCAGTTTACGTCTTTTGCGGCTTGAGATAAAACCAAAATCTTTTGCAGATATTTTTCTTAGCGTTGAAAAACTTGAAGTACATAATGCGCTTCGAAAATCAATACCAAAATCATTTATATGATACCAGTGCAGTTCTTTTATAAATGTGTAATAAAAGATGTTCCCTTTTAGTAGAGGTATTTAATTTCCACATTGGTTCTCATATTAATCACTTAAAACAGATAAAGTGTGAGCAGTATTGGCCGGGACAAGGGGAAAAAATGACGTCAGGACAGTTCTGTCTACAGCTGATGTCACAAAAAGACTACGCCAACTACACACAACGTGACAT
Organism: Saccostrea glomerata; assembly: GCA_003671525.1. NCBI lineage: Eukaryota > Metazoa > Mollusca > Bivalvia > Ostreida > Ostreidae > Saccostrea > Saccostrea glomerata. The sequence continues at coordinate 733 of PRKT01002577.1, read as the reverse complement.
CAACATAACAAACAAAAAGGTCAGCTTTGTAACAATAAGACAAAAATTGCTTTTTGGAATACTTTAAAAAAAAATGGTTCATAGTTTTCACATTTAACATCTGAAATACATTGCCACAAAACTTTAATTCAGACAAGCTCACTTAAAACATTAAGAACAAGGTATGGTTTCTATACGAATCTTGCCCTATGATTTTCTAAAAAAAAAAGGTGAAAACTAATGCTTTCTGAATCAATGAAATTCCATGGAGAAAAATCATACAAGTCATTTTTCTCACATGTGTTTTAAAATGCTAAATGTGACGTCATAAACATGTGCATTTTCCTCTATCTTCTTCAAAAGTTGCAGAAGACACCAATTTTCAATGGAATTTTCTTTTAGAAATTATTGTCCACGGGCATCGCCCGCAAAGATTTTGAGATATGAGATTTGTAATTGTTTTTTGCACAACATATCAAAATATTAAAGTGGGCGACGGCTGTGGACACTATTTTCTAAAGGAAAATTACCCTTGATATTGACTAATTTGAGGCTTTTTCTGTTAAAAATACAGAACTGCATCACATTTATGACGTCATATTTGAAGGTTGGTAACCCTTTCTACTATATTCTTTCCTGATTTATCAAAGTCATATACTTAACTTATATTTTTGCCAGTTTCAAAACTTTCTGATGACATTACCATACGGTATGACGGTACATTTTTAGGGCACATTCAAGCTAAAACCATGCC